>PVIH01031736.1:0-10458 GCA_004025045.1 Sigmodon hispidus | reverse complement strand
TTTCCTGTTCTATAAAATAACATTTCACACTACTTGTTCAAGAATACATTTTAATTCTTTTGTTGAAGTATTAACATAAGGCTAATATTGTAAGCATACCTGAATACTTATGGAAAACTCAAAAAAGGTAGTTAGTAAGGACTTATCTTAAGCTTTATTTCATGTGTGAGTCCAAATTTATAAATATAAACTATAAGCCTTTAAAGAGTTAATCTAGAAACAAACAAACAAAATGTAGTTCTTCTTTGAAAGGTTACAAATCTCCAACAGAATGTTAGTAAATCATTTTAACTACTGAGAAATGATGAAAAAAACTATTCCAACTCTAAAATCAATATTAGAATGTAGTCATTAAAATTAATGAACACTCAAAAATATTGGACTTTAGAAAGTAAAGTGTTGCCTGCTCCAGCAGGCCAGTCAGGTCAACTGCCAGGTCTAGGAAATAGGGCACAAAACATGCCCCCAGCCCATCATAGCTCCAGCTGCAGGTAATCAAGCAAAATCCCTGCAAGCAAACTATCACCCCCTTATTGGACCCTGTAGTCTATTAGACCCACTTTATCTCTCAAATTAATGTCTCCTAGATACCTTCACAGAGACACAGAATCCAATGCATTTGATTTTGGCAAGAACACTTTTTGGGTCAAGAACAACTCCCTAAAGCACAGACAATGACTGTACCTATAGGACAAAAATATAGATAGATATCATTGCCAAAATATATTCAACAACATAAAGAACAATATGGCACCACTATAATGCAACAGTTACAACTGCAAGACCTAAACATTCAAATAACTTTGTAAAAGTACTATAAGCATTTAAAAAGAAAATGAAAATTTTTTTAAATATAGTAAAAGACAAAAAAAACATTAGAAGTCAACAATCTCTTTAAGAAAACTAAGAATATAAAGGAAAAAACAAGTAGACAGATGAAGGAAACAGTTTAAGCACTGAAAATTAAAATAGAAACCATTTAGAAGATACAAACTAAAATAATGCTTGAAATGGAACATCTGAACAAACCAATAGGAGCTACAGATGGAAGCACAATCAACACAATAGAAAAAATAAAAGAAAGAACCCTTAACATGCAAAACACAAAAGAGAAAATATATTTATCATCAAAGAATACACTATCTGCAAAGCATTCATAGAACGAAATGTCCAGAGAATATGGGACACCATGAGAAGACCAAACCTAAGAAAAATAGAAAGAAAAGAAGAATAACAGCTCAAAGGCACTAAAATATATTCAACAAAATTATAAAAGAAAACCTTCTCAACCTAAAAAGAAAATGGCAATGAAGAACAACAAGCTTTTAGAACATCAAATAGAACTGAAGCCCCCAAAAAGCTGCATTCCACATAATAATTAAAACAGTAAACATACAGAATATAAAAAAAACATTAATAGCTTCAAAGAAAAAAAGCCAAGTAACGTATAAAGGCAGACCAACTATAATAACACCTCAATAAAAATTACAAAACCTACAAGGTCCTGGTAAGATGTTACATAGACACTAAAAGACTACTAACCCCCAAAACTCTCAGTCACCATAGATCAAGTAAACATGATATTACTGAAAATAAAAACCAAATTAAAAAAATAGCTATCCACAAGACCACCACTATAAAAAACACTAAAAGTAAAACTCCAACGTGAGGAAGTATGATGCACCCACAAAAACCAAGCAATTGATTAACCCACAGCACGAAATTTCAAAACAAACAAACAAAAAACCCACCATCAAAAGATAACAGGAATTAACTACTATTGGTCCTTAATATCTTGCAAAATCTATTAATTCAATTTCCCCTATAAAGACACAAGTTAAAGGAATGGATACAAAAACAGGATTCATCTTTCTTTTTCCTACAACAAACAACTACATAAAAGACACTATCTCAAAACAAATGGTTGGGAAAAAAACTTCCTAATTAAATGGAACTAAGAAGCGAGTTGGTGTAACTATCTTAATATCTAGCAAAAAGAGTTTTAAATTAAATTTAGTCAAAAGAGTTTTATAAGGCCATTGCATACTCATCTTGGGTAAAATCCATCAAAATAAATCTATATCCTGAATATATATGCCCCAAATACAAGGGTAAGCACATATATAAAAGATGGATTACTAAAGCTTAAATTGCACATCAAACCTCATACACTAATAGTGGGAGACTCCAACACCCCTATCTCACCAATAATCAGGTCTTTCAGAAAGAAACTTAACAGAGAAATAATAGATCTAATATTTTATGACTCAAATGGACTTAATAGACATATAGAACTTTCTACCAAAACACAAAGAATTGTATCTTCTTCTCAGAACCCTATGGAATTTTCTCTAAAATTGACCACATACTCAGTTATAAACATAATATGAATAGATTCAAAAATTGGAAATAACTCCTTTTATCCTTTTGGACCACCATGGCCTAACGTTGGAGTTAAACAATAGGGTACACTACAGAAAGCCTACACATTTATGTACACTAAACCACTCTTAACTGAACCTCATCTTAGTCAAGACAGAAACAAATATGGCTTTCTCATCCCACACCTATCTCTCATGTTCATTTCTATTCATTTTGGGTTTTTTATTTACTTTTGCCCCCCTGTATCCCCTTGCTCTTCCTCCATTCCCAATCCCAACCCCTCCCTCCCTGCCTTCAGCCTCCCTCCTCCACATTCACCCTTCGGTTCACCAAAAAGGGCAAGAAGTCCCAAGGGAGATCAGTTAATCATCTACTCCAGGCAAGTCCAATTTCCTCATTCTAATGTCATAAATAGGTTAGGTGTTCCTCTAGAGAGAACAAGCTCCGAAGTGCCAGTCCACTCATAAAAATACAGTGTAATCTCTCCCCTAAAGGCTCCACATACTGCCCATGTCAGTGGACAGCTGCCTATCCTTGGAGGGCCTAGTTCCTTTTCTTGAAGGTTCTCCAGTGGCTGTTCTTAATTCAGTGAGCTCCCCAGAGCTCCAGCAAGTCCTCATTGTGGGAATTTTCCTCATAAACCCTATGCCCTTGCTCATATAGACTCTTCTACCCAGCTCTCAGCTGGACCAGGAACTCAGCCCATTACTCACTCATGTTTTGTAACCACCAAGATTAACCAATGCAATCTGTAAGAATGTGGTTTTTGAGAAATGTTATGGAGCCTACTAGACTTTGGAGAAGAGATACAACTGTAGACAGTGATTTTCCTTCTCCTAAAATCTATCCATAGCCACAGCTGAGCTAAAGGGTGACGGCTCTGTGAGCCTCTCCACTTCCTAGACTAGTTGTGTTTTCAGCTGGTCTTGAGGGAGGGAGCCCATTACAGGTGAGTACAGGTACTCTGCTTTTTTGATTACAACAACTGTGTAGAGTCTACACCATGTCCTATCATGGCAGTTTCCATCTGTCTTTTCTTATTTCCTTCCTACCACGTCTTTCTCAGTATTCACAGAGCCATAGATGGAATAGTGTAACTGAGTTTTTTGAGGCTGTGCTTATTCCATTTGTGTTGAACAGTCCTGAGCTTTTATTTTCACCACTGAGTTTTCAAAGGGAATCATAAAAGCATCCTTAGTCTGCTTCTCAGAAGACAAATTTGTTCTGATTTAGCACAACCACAAAATCACTAACTCACAGCACAGGATGAATTCAGCACTAGGCCCTTAATGGGCTGAATGAAGGTTCACTTCCTGAGACATCTATTTTCTCTAAATCCTGAGATCCTTTACTGTGTTCCAAGTCAACATTGCTAATAGTGTAATTCTGGGTATTTGAGTGGCAACAGTGGAGGTGTGTCAGTCAGTGTAGGATAAAGATGACATTGTAGTGCCACTTCATTTGCATAGTGATGGGGATGATTAGTCAGCTTTCCAGTAAAGGTCTCCAGAGTGAGTTACTGTCTCAAAAATCTAGAATAATTCAGACAACTTTAGGATGTTCAGATGGAACTTTAGGTTTACTTCAGGAAATGCTACTTGCATGAAATATTTTTATTTTCATTCATTATTTTCTGTGACTGAGCCATCCAGCTACCGTACCTTGTCTTAATGCATGATATACTCTGTCCTACCTGATCGATCTCTTTTATTTATTATTAGCCTTATTGCATTTTCCATCAGAACTTAGGTTGTTTATTGTCTTTTGCTGTGTGTTTTTAACCCAGAGGGCATGCATTCAAAGTTTAGAAGTTAGGCAAAATAACTTCTATCTGATGGTGCAAAAAAATAATGTCTGCTATAGGGCTGGAGGAGGGAGGGTGCAGTGTACTCCTAGATCCAGTTCTGGTCTAGGCTGGCAGCAAGCATGTGAGGAGGCTGTGCAGAGCAGGCACAGGGCAGCCTGACAGAGTGGGAGGGACGGGTCCCTAGTTGGGCAGGAAAACCAACTTGATTACTGGAATTTAGGGGAAAGAAACAGCAGCATGGACTTTGGTAACACAATAAGAAAGCAGCCCTAGGAAGGCGGGTGTGGAGAAAGCAGGCAATGGGAAGTGGGTGTGTTGGGCGGGGCCAGGGAGAGCGGCTCTGAGGAACCAGGCTGAAGGGACAGGAAATTCCACCATTCCCATTTTACTCCAGGAGCCTCGTCTTCCTGCTTGGGTGCGGAGGACACGGCGGGTGTCCCGGGGACCTGAAAACTCCCCGGAGCCGCAGTCGCTGCGCGGGGCGGCCTGGGAAAGTCACCATCAGCAGCGCAGAGGCGGGAACCGCAGCCCGGGGGCCCTGGAATCTCCCAGGTCAGAGGAGCAGCAGGGCTGGGACACAGGAGGGAAGGGAGCAGGGCTGTGCTCGCTGAGGCTGCTCTGGGGGACAGCTTTCAAAATTCTGTTGATTTCATTCCGTTGCCGGTAAGGTTTACATTCTATAAACTGAGGCAGGTTTATCATGATTTTTGTCTTTTATGGTCGGCCCAGAATATTTCAGTTACATAATCTCGTAGGTCATCTGCACTTTATGTAGTTTGCAAATGGGATTCTGTTTGGTACTGTAATATTTACAATGCTGGAGTTGAAATTCATGCTTGCTCTCTTTAACTCCCTTGGTCCACTACTTGACTGTGCAAGCCCAAGAAATAGGCTCCCCAAGAGGGCTTTTTAGATATTATAGAAGGAACCTCTGTAGATTTGATTGCATCAAAATCATGTTATTGAAGGACTATGGGATCCAGGCTTGACCCAGGCATTCAGTTCAGGTATTCAGCAGAGCACCCCCCCCCCCCATGAGAACAAGGAACTAAAAGTCTAAAACTCTGTCCCAGGAAACAGAGTGACCCAGTACAGATAGCCGTAATCAACAGAGATAGGACATAATAGTCGAACCTGTGATTAAAATACCAGAAGTTCCAAGCAGAATAGCTGTGACCAACACCCAGTTGTAAAAGCCCCCTAACCAGCTGATCTTAAAGCAACCCCATGACTATTGTGAGCAACCTTATGATTATAGTATGACCTTTAAAGTGACCAATCATATGTTGCCCCATTTGCTATGGTGATTTTATGGTCTTAGCCTTTAAAAGAGATATGATATTGTTAATCCCCTCTCCACCCTTGCTACTCTCTTGCTCAGGAGGCAGGGAGTTAGCCTGCCTGTACAGACAAAATAACTCCTCATGCTTTTTGCATCAACTGACCTGGAGTCTGGGTTCTTGGGGCCCCCCTTCCCGAGGATAGTACCCTGAGTCTGGGGTCTATCAGTATAAAGCACCACAGTTATAGTTGTAAATATTAACAGATCAAAGCTTTACTCCCTATTAATTTTTCATCTGTGGTATATGCACTCTGATGCAAACACAGAATTCAGAAGTGAGTCTTAATGTGCATAGTTGTTGTTACTTACACCTTAGGTCTGAATGAAAAGTGAGTACAAGACAGCTCAAAGATTTGGTTGAGGGAAAGGTTTACTATGAGTATGAGGGAGAAAATAGCCAGAGGCATCAGGAAAGGTCCAGAATAAACTATCCCATGAGTGGAGAGGAAAGGGGAGAGAGGGAAAGGAAGAGAAGACAAGAGGTGGAGGCCAAGAGAGGAACCTGGAGCCTAGAGGCCAAGAGTGCACCTAGCAAAAAATGTCTGTTTTGGTATGTTAATTGGCACCTCAGTTAGCTATTTGTCTTGAGTTTTTTGATACCTGACTATGTCCAGCCAAGCCCAGCATAGATAGAAAAGTCATTGTAGTTTAAAACAAAATTAGAAAGCAGCTTTTGAATAATATTGACCAGAGACCTACATCAGAAAATTGTCATGTTGTTCATGAAATGCACTCTGCCCATGCGCATCTGACAAAACTGTTTTGTATTTTGTTCTTTTATATTCCAGAATGATATTCAATGCTGTAACTATGGATTTCTTGTAGAAGGAGTGGAAATGCCTAGATCTTGTTCTGAGGGTGTTTTCCAGACACCTCCTCTTGGAGAAGTGCACCAGTCTGGTTTTTGAGAGTCAGAATAATTTTCTTATAGTCTTGCTTGCTACCCCGTCAGGGTTCCTGGACAGATGACTCTGCATGTGCATGAACTGTCTGTGAATGAAGTTTTACTTGCCATAATGTGAAATTCTCGAAGCAAAGGACTTTTTTTTGTGATATTTTGTCTCTCCTTCATGTTTATCCTTTGCAGGTGTTATCATCTTTCATTTTGGTTCCATGAAAAGTTCCAGGTGTTTCTGAAGAATCTCTTTCCCATAGGCAAGTCTCACACTGCTCAGTCAGTCCTGCTCACCTGTGAAGCAGAACAAAGAATCCTGGATGGTGAAGAGAAGAGACAGTAGCAAAGGATCCAGGTATGCTGGAAGGATGCAGGACAGTAGGAACAGGATGTGAATTGGTTTTGGTAGATTCTACTTCATTAATGATCATGATAAATTTCATCAGAAAATGCTAGAAGTGGTCTATGGATTTCCATTTTTGGCTCTGCAGGGAGCAGTCAGTTTTCCTCAGTATTTAATCCAGGTGAGTCTCTGAAACAACTATTGTCATTTAAAACAAAGGGTTTTTGACCCAGGCTGAAAGACAGCACCAGGATAAGAGTGGGAACTATTTAAAGGCAGGTTGCCTATTTATACATGTTGCTAATATCAGTAGTGGATTCTCACCCAGGGCCTGTGTCCTCTCTTATCATTGCCTTTTGGCCAGGTTCCCAAGACACCCATGTATTTCTTTCTGTGGAACCAGAAAACCTGGAATGTATAAAATTGTCTTGCTCCTATGACATCAGTGGGCATGACTTGCCTCACAGACTGTAATTACTGCACATAGGCTTCAAATCTGATTATGACCATTAATAACTCTATCCCTTGCCCTACCTGCATAGCTGTTTTTGACAGTATGAAGGCTGTAACTAGGGAGCTAAGAATATCTGTACACATCTGTGAGTGATCTAATAAGGGCTTTCAGATGAAGGCCCACTTGCTTTCTGACTCTCCTCTGTTGTCCTTTTTAGATTTTTCCTACATCTTTCTTGAATGGTGTATCGACTGATACACTGTGTTGAGTTAGTCCTGATTCAAGAGGAATAATTCCAGTTGTCCTTCTTTTCTACTGGTGGGTTTAGTTTTGTGTCTCTCCATCTTTTTTTCTCAGAACCAAACCCCAGTGTCATATTCCTTTCAATAATGCTCTAACAACTAAACTTCGCAAAACATTGTGACCAACTGGGAACTTAAGATCAAATATATAATTTAATGGGAGTCATGCTCATTGAGACCAGTACAATCAACCTCCTAATATTTATGCTGTAATTGTACTGAAGGGCATATTATATAGGATTTTAAACCAATGTAGAAAATATACCTTTAATTTTTTGTTTGGATTTTCTTTTTGTTTCTGAGATGGGGTCTCTGTCTCTGACTGCCTTGTATCCTGATGTGGAAAGCAAGCTGGCTTCCAACTCACATGGATCTTCCCTCTCCCACCTCCTGAGTGCTGGAATTATAGATGTATAGTACTGTGCCGGGCTTGAATTTCACTTTTATCTTTTAATATTGCTGCTGGAAGTAAGCAAGAATTTACATAATTTGTTTGACCTATGATTTTTTTTTTGATTAAGTGATCTATGTCTTTAGCCTCATATTGAAATGATGCTTTTTCTGGGGAGTTGTGGAGAAGAGAGAGTGACTTGAGGTGTTGGAAGGGGGAAGGGACCTTGAATAAGGATATACACGGATAGAAGATGTTACTTTATTCATAATAAAAAAAAATGAAGGAAAAAAACCCCCAAGCATTCATAGGTGTATGGTTTTATGTTTGAGTCTCCAATATGATTCCTTGATTATTGTGTCTAAAAAAAAGAAAGAAAGAAAAAAGAAAACTTTCTGTATCCTGGTGAAGATTCTCCACTGAGATGTATTAGACTTCTAGAATTTTTCATTTCTTGTTTCATTACCTTAGGTATTCTTTAGATTTCCATCTCTAGATTGCAATGTTCCTTATTTCCGGAGCCTTTTGCTGGAGTTCCCTCACCCCTCAGTCAGTTTGTTCTGTTCTCTTTGAGTAAAGGTGCTTGTTTCCTCTTTATGTCCTTTGACTTCTTAGAAATGACTTTATTTTGTATTTTGAGTTCTGTATATTGAATTTCATTCAAATTGTATTCCATGGAGAGCACAGTATCACAATAAAAAATGCAAAAATTCAGAGAATGATAAATTTTTGACTCTAAATATATAGTTTTCTTCTTTTCTATGTTGGATTCGTACATCTAGACGAAGGCTAGACCACAATTTAAACATTTTAAATAATGTTTATATTTGAAAAGTAATCAGCTATTATATAGCATTGGCTTCTCTTCCAGAGAATACAAAAGACATATAGGGAAAACCATTTCTGTGTGTCTCTATATAGATCAGTGAGTTTACATGGGTTCAAAGTAGGTAAATACAAAGGATGAATGACGAATTCTACAAGATGATCATTCTTGCCTACAATTATATTTAATTCTCCAACATCACATCCATGAACAAAGCCCTCTGAGCAGAGTCTACACATCCTCACTCCTCATTGGAGAAACAAGTTCAAAGCAACATTCTAGAATGTCAAAAGATCCTATAATGGAAAATTATCCATTTACCATGAGCTCAACAAAATACTATTCTATATAAAAGACACATAAGGAATTAGAAGCGCTTTTGTGATATAGGTGAGGTATGAATATTAGTCAAAGAGAAGTTTTCTAGAGGTGATACAGAGATGGCCCAGCTGTTAGGCGTACTGCTGCTCTTTCAGAGAACCATTGTTTGGTTCCCAGCACCCTAGGAAAGCACTCCAGTTCCAGGGGATCTAATGCTCTTTTCTAAACTCAAGACAGAGGCATAGATACCACTAACACATTTATTCAGCAAAATATAGTCTGGTTCCATAAAGAAGGAGGGCTAAGTAGAGCTGGTAAGGCTGTTCCCACTATTTCAGCAATAAGAAAAAGAGGAGTGGTGATTGATCCCCTTAATCTTTTTTCCTTATTTGTTTTTCTCTGGTTTACTCTGGATTTAGTAAGGCTGGAGAGCACATGCATCTTTCTCTTTATAGTTTACCTGCTGGACATGTTCATTTTTTTCCTCTGCACTGTGCTGTTGGCCTATGTATGACATGCATGCCATGTGCTGTGTTCATCTGTATTCAGTTTTTTCATGTTTTCTTCAGGAGTTGATCACAAAATCTATTGATATTTGGCTGTGACATTTTCATTTCTACTGGAATTTTAAAACATGTGGCTTTTATTAATTTATGATTTTTAAAATATTCTGGTGGGTAAAATTAGGGTTACTAATTAACTAATTTACTTCCCTCTAGTTAGAAATGATAGTTTGCTGGTTTACATGTTGGACATAGTCTAGTATTCCCCAGCTTTCTTGAAACCTTATGTAAAATTCCTGATTGCCTGTATTCTGTTAGATAATTTCCCTCTGATTTTTCAATAGATCCTGAGGCTCTAATTAATTTGCAGTGCTCTCTGAAGGAATGACCTTCATTATTTTATAATCTTCTTTATATGTTCTCCATGAATTTTAAGAGCCCGTGGTTCTGAGTGCAGTGATAAGGTTCATACTCATAGTCATATTCTTTCCCCACATTAAATACATCCTTCCATGTTCTCCTGTCTGCAGGGATGTTGACAAGATTTTAGGTCTTATTTTTCTTTTCTGTATCTTTTTATAGGTTTTGCATTGTCCATAACAGAATTATAATCCTAGTTTTTTGTCCTCTTGATGTGAAATTTCAACCATAATTTTGGTCTTCTTCTTTTTTTTTTTTTTTTTAACACAGAAACACTGAGAACAGCAATAAGAAGAATGAATTCTTCCTTGACAAATGCTCCCCAGGTCAATGTCATATCTACATTTCTGTTTATACTGATTTTATCATCATTCCCATGATGTTATTTCTTTGCCTCTGGAAAAGTTGAAAGTGGTTTCTTTCTATTCTCCTTATTTCCTTATTTCTTTATTTATATATTCTTCTCTGATCG
>PVIH01031735.1:0-10460 GCA_004025045.1 Sigmodon hispidus | reverse complement strand
AGCTTATGGGGAGACAGACGCAGAGTGGCCTGTTTTTGTTAGAAACACACACATGAGCACACATTTCACATGTGTGTGTGTCATAGTTCGTGTATGTTATTTGGGGGAAGGATAATTATTTGATCCCGGTGATAAAAAGCTTTAGAGGGAGATTTTTCAGAGGACGGTAAAAACAAAACAAAACAAACAACAAACCCGTGTTCTCCCTGGGAAGACAAACATGCCTCAGTGTGGTGGGATGACAAGGCACTCTGGTCTGCTCTGTGTGGACACAGACCCACCGCCTAGTGCACACGTGTGCACAGGGGAGGCATCTGTGGTGCATCTGCACAGGCTCTGCGTGTGTCCCCTGTGAGGCAAGGCAAGCTTGCTCTTCTTCTTACAGGAAGGGAGGGTCGACACACGGAGGGACCCCTCCCCACTGCTCACATTTCCCGAGTGATGGGGGGGGAATGCTTTTTCTCCCTATGGGGGAACGATGTGATTTTTAAAAAGTGATTTCCTGAGAGAAAATGAAAATTTTTGTTTTGAGGCCTGAGATAAACATCTTTTGAATCTCTGCAGGCTGTGACGCAGCATTTATTTGTTCTTCAGGTGGCACAATTGGAGAAGACTTACACTTCCGCTGCGTTTGTACATGTGCTCACACAAAAAATATCCAACACACATGTGTACTTGCACACATATATTGCACACATGTATGTTGGATATTTTTTTCTTTCTTGAAAAATAACATATTTTCTGAATTCAGAGAGTCATCATAACAAAAACTTTTTTTAAAATTACAAGCACACAAATAATTCTCTCTCTCTCTCTCTCTCTCTCTCTCTCTCTCTCTCTCTCTCTCTCTCTCTCTCTGTATGTATGTAGAGAGAGCCCCCCTCTCTGTGTGTGTGTGGAGAGAGAAAGAGAGAGAGAGAGAGGAAGGGGGATAGGATATATTTTTGCCTTGTCGGTCAAGCTCTGGAAAAAGGCTTTTATGAAGACAAAGGGACTGTTTTCTGCTTGGAGACACACATTTTCCTAGACCCCCCAACCATGACCCCCTCACCCAGTGGCCTGGCTGGGAGAAGCTTCACTTTCTTGAGTCTGTGTGAGAGACAGAGATGGAGACACTGAGAGATAAAGAGACAGTGAAGTTTTTCTGCCTAGAAAAAGACAGTGTTTGGTTTGCAAAAAGACGGAGCACCAAGGAATAGTTCTCCACTCAGATGCATACACACAGTAGCCAGGGACTGAGGCAGGGGCTGTCTCCACATGCCCTGCAGCCCTGTGTGAGGGCAGCTTCTCTTGGTGATGAAGGGCTTCAGCTGAAGCCATTAAGGAGGGAGAGGTTGTTTCTGCAAGTACTCCCAGAGAGTTGATTTTTAAATGGCCACACTTGGTGGGCAGGGGGACATTTCTCCCAGAGTGTGTGTTGTCCATGACATGCATACAGGTGAGCACAGAGGGAGAAAAGGCAGATAGATCCACACGCACACCGTGCCTGCAGTGAGCCCGGCACACTGTAGGCCTCTGTTAAAGGGTAGTTTATTCTGCCTGATGACAGCAGTTTCAGACAGCCTTAACCTATGGCACCATTTTCTGCCTGAATAGACTCAGAATCAACAGAAACAAATGTGGGGTTTTAGGTGTGCAAAGTTCCGGGGGAGGGGGGTAAGAGGAGCTTATAAGTGGGTGGGTTTCAGCCTGGGGAAGTGCACATTTTGGGCTTGTGAGAGAAATAGATATTGTTTTTTCAGCTTGTGTTCATAAGTAGCTCATACAGCTGTGCAAGCATGCATGCACACACACGTACACACACATAGACTCTCTCTCTCTCTCTCTCTCTCTCTCTCTCTCTCTCTTTCTCTCCCCCCTCTCTCTCTCTCCTATGAGGAGGAAGGGAGAGATAAGTGGCCTTTTTCTCTGGTGTGGGGAGGCGTTGAGAGGATCAGAAGAGACATCCCTAAGAGACAGGTTGTTTTTCAGTTGCAAGCACAAAATTTTCCATGAGCTAAGATGTGGCATTTCAGGTGGTGAAGCCGAGAGACATGTGCATGCTCCTGTGTGTGCCCCCACATCTGATGTCTACCTGCATTTTCTCAAGTGACCTGTCAAAGGGAGGAAGGACTGTCATCCTGAACACACACGCACACGCGCGCGCACACACACACACACACACACACACACACATACACAGAGAGAGCAATTTTCTGTGACATAGGAAATGCACTTTCAGGACTTGATGAGGGATTCACTGGGGGGGGGAGGCGCTTCGGTAATGATAGGGTGTTTCTGCCCCTATACCATGTGTGTGTGTGTGTGTGTGTGTGTGTGTGTGTGTGTGTGTGTGTACACACATGTGCATTTGTGATGGAAGGATGTTACTGTTTTATTTTTTCACCTTCTCCTGTAAAATGATGGGATATCAGGGAGACAGACTCACGGATGCATCTCCACCCCAGCTACCAAGTGTGAAGGAGATTAACACACATCCTGACCCCAGACACTAGAAGAGGTGAGGAGGCTGCAGTCTGTACCTGTGTGGCAAGAGTAAGCTTTCCCCTGAGTGGTCCAGCTAACCTGTGTTTTTGAGACTAACTTCTCCAAAGACTAAAGTAGAATTAATTTTCCTGTGCTCAGGAGACACAAACAGCCAGGACAGTGGGTCCTTAGCCTAGAGCAGCTGTGGAAGATGGTGCAGGGTCACACTCCAAAGAATGGAGATCAAAGCCAGCCCCATCTCTGAGGGGACCTAGAAAGAAGACTGACTTCAGAGGTCTGTCCTGTAGAGATAGGATTCAGGCTTGCCCCCTGGCAACCCGAGATGGTGTGTGTGAAACAAGGGAGAGAGAGAGACAGAGATAGAGACAATGAGACAGAGAGGTCCTTTGTCTCCACAGACAGACCCAGACATGAGGGTGCACACACTTCTGCCTACTCAAGAGTGCTGGGTTTTGAACCAGGTGTGGTGAATACATGTCAGCAGTGCACGCTGGAGTGACAGCCTTTGCAGTGAGCCACAGAAAGCTCTAGAGACTTTCCTCAGAGGAAAAGAGAGTCTGGGAAGTTCTGCCTGGAGTCATACTGGCTTCAGGGTGTTGAGCAGAGCTGGTCTTTCAGGACCTATGGGATGCAAGGAAAAGGCAGACTTGCTTGCCAGCACAGACAGGGGAGTGTTTTCCTGTGTACACAGAGACTAAGTTCTTTCCCTTATCACAGAGGAAGAGGCACAGAGCAGAAAGAGATGTGTCTGCATGCATGTGCTCTCTCTCTCTCTCTCTCTCTCTCTCTCTCTCTCTCTCTCTCTCTCTCCACATACACACTCACCTTTTTAGGCAGACAGATTTATGTGGGTTTTTCTTTCTGGTACAGATTTTCTCAAGGGAGCTAGTATTTCTTCCCAGTGATGAAGTATTAGGAAGATTCTCAGTGAATAAATGATTTTTCACTCACACACACAAGCATGCACACACAAAAGAAAAGACTTTTCTAACATAAAAGGAAAGAGACATGCAGACTCAGAGATAAAGAGAAATGCTAAGAGACCAAGAGAAAGACAAAGCTAGAGAAATGGGGGAAGAGACACAGAGACACCAGTGCAGTTTGTGTGTGGGGAAATACAGAAAAAAGGACCAGAAGAGACAGGAAAAGACAGACAGACAGACAGAGAGTAACACATCGGTGAGAACAAGGGGGGAAGACAGGCTTTTTCTGCTGGGGGTGGGGTGGGTGGAGTGATAGTGTTGGCCTGTCTTCCTGAACTGCATGCCTACACACCAGCCATTTTCCCTCAGGATGGTGTGTGTTTCACATCCTAGGCGCTTCTGTAAGGTAGTGGGGCCATGCTCTGAGATACCTCAGATGGACAGTGATCTCTTCTGCGAAAAGGAGCTCTTCCCCTGAAGCTGCAGATCAGGCTGGGGCCTCAGACCAGTGATCATGGGGGCTGAGAGTTTTCATATGCAGGGCTCTCTCTCTCTCTCTCTCTCTCTCTCTCTCTCTCTCTCTCTCTCTCTCTGATACATGAAGAAATGTGAAGATGTGGGATGCATGAGTCACTCTGATTTGATTGATTTTTAATTTTTGTGACAGAGTCTCACCATATAGCTCAGATTGGCCTTGAACTTGAACTTTTGACAGTTCTCCTGAGTTCTGGGATCATATGTGAGTGGGTTCTGTTGAGCATGCTCAACTATTTCTCCAATGTACATAGTCCAGGATCCAAGCTAGGGAATGGTGTCACCCACAGTGGGCAGGTCTTCCCTAATCAATTAACTCAGTCAACATAATATTCTACAGACAAGTCCAAAACCCCACGTTCCAGCCAGGTGATTCTAGATTCTGTCAAGGAGACAATTAACACACTGTCCCAAGTCCTTGTAACCCTCTTTCCTCTGTGTCAGTGGAGGGGTGGACATGTCACCTTCTCCCTTACATAAAAATGAAGAAGAAAACTTGTGATCACTTTAGTAAGAGTTCATTTCTCCATACAAAAGTAGCTTTGTGAAGTGAGAGCTTGTGTAAGGATGTGATTGCGTGGACAGTGATGCAGAAGGTTGAGTCACTCTGCCTGTGTACAACTCATCAGCTCTGCTCTTGAAGTCTTGAAGTTAGAGCTGGTTATTTCATAGAGTCTTAGTGGATGCGTCAGTCACATACTGTCATGATCTCCTTTAAATACTGCAGATTGGTGGGTGTTTTGAACCAAGCAACAAGCTGATGATGGAATTGCCATCCAGGTACAGTTCTTGTTGCACACTGTCATCTTATTTTCTGATCTTCAAACTCTAAGTGCTAGGAAGATCTGAAGATAAGCCTTCCTCACTGGGTGTTGGTCACAGTGCTGGGCAGTTGTTCCACACAGTGGTAGTGCTCATGACCCTGATGGATCCTGTGATGGTTAAGGTGACTTTCTTCACAGTCACTCGTTCTGTTCTGTTGACCTTTAGGCCATGACAGCTCATTTCATAGCAGCCGACTCCAAGGAGATCAGCAAGATACCCACAGGCATACATGTGCTACTGCAAAGGTTACTGGTCAAGTTACAGTTTAAAACTGTCTTATTCACAGTCCAGTTTCAACATGGCTGCTTGAGGAGCCTTAAAAATCTGCATATCACCTTCTTCCATCAGCAAGTGCTTACTGGCACTGGAAAGGGGTCAGCAGCCATTGGCAGATGCTCAAGTCACTGAAGTGGGTGCATGGGGGTGAGTGGAACTGGAAAAGAGAAAACCCCAGCCAGAATGGCCTACAAACAAAAGGGTTATCTCAGAGTTATTTTGTTGGCTGTCTACATAGTGCTGGTCTCACATAGGACCACACACACACACACACACACACACACACACACACACTTTACACTTCACCCTGTTTACAGTCCAGAGTAGATGAGAGATTATAATTCACTCTAGGGCCCCAAATGCCTCCAGGAATATTAAAGTTAAGTATTGACTGTTCCTGGCTGAAGCCTGTGCCCTTGACTTCTTGTTATCCTATCCAACAGGACCCATCATCAAGTGAGTCCCATTCTTAGGCTTTGTCATTATCCCATTGTACAAAGGTCAAAGGTGAGCCCTACAGGGCTCAAGTCAGCCACTTGAGGCCACCCTATTCATAAAATTGAGAACCTAGGTTTATATGAGACTGTAGAGCTGAATAAGAAAAGGAGGGTAAAGAAGGAAAGAGGGAGGAAACAGGAAGTTAATTAAGTTTGAATTTTAAATGAACAATGAATTTTAAAAGAATACCCTATGCAATACTTTGCTGAAAAAATTGCCTTCTTTTAGAAATTATAATTTAACATTTATTCATTGCCACTGCACACTCCAGACTTTACCCACAGGGACATATGATAAAATATAGACCTCGCCCAGGTTCACTCCCTTGATTCATGGCCCTATTTCTTTAAAAGGCCTTTCATTTCTCTGTATTTCTCTTGCATTCTACTCTCTCACCTTCATTCTTCACAGAGGAAAATTCTCTTCTCATCTGCTGAGGCAACCTTGTGTGCCCAGGCACAGGCAAGGCGGCTGTTCTTCAGGGGATACTGTCCTCTATGTCACTTGCTAGTCTCTTAGAAATTTATAAATAGGCATTATGCTTCTGAGAATGTTGACATAAAAGTAAAGATAGGTGGGTGAGTGGGTTTTAGTGTGTTTGTAGGATGTGTGTATGTGTGAAAGTGTGCATGAAGGGATAGATTGGTGGCTGGATGGCTGGCTGGATAGATGGATTGGTAAAGGGATGGATGAGTAGTTGGAAAGAGGTGAATATATGGATTAAGTATAAGTGATGGATGGAAGAAAGGATGGATAGATGAATGAATAAAATGGATGAATGTTTGGATGAATTTCTGAATGTATGGAGTTCCTTATGTAGGGGTGATGGATGAACAGATGCTTGATATATATGGATAGATAATGGAGGAATGGTTGGGTAGACAGATTAATGGGTAATAGATGAATGTGTAGGTGAATGGATGGATGATGAATAACAAATAATGGACAGGCAGCTGCATGGAAGATGGACGACTAGATGGGCAAATGATTACATATATGGATGAATAAACATTGGCATGCAAAGAGGGGACATTTAAAGCTGATCTCACAAGTCAAAGGATGAAGCCTGGACAGCAAGTGCTAGAGCAGAAGTACCCCAGTCCTTCTGAGGTGTCCACAGGGTAGAGGCATGGCTCCCACTTGCTTTTTCTGGGTAGGCTGTGGGTCTAGTGGTTTATATTTTCCTCCCTCGTGTTCTTGTGTCATTTACTCTTTAGGAGGGTTGGAATGGACCTCAGCCTGACTTTGTCCCTGGGAAACTCGGCTCTCCTCACTCTCTTCCCTCTGCAGACTCAGTAGAGACTGGGTAACTGAGTCTCTGGGTTTCAGGGAGCTTCAGCAAGGCAGACACACATGAATGGACTTTATCACATTGTCAAGAACTTAAAATTGCAGTCATTTGCATGACTTAACTTTAATTGCTGTAATAAATAATTTTTGGTTAATTAGGATGCATAAACTTATATATCATTTATTAACAAAAATAATTCCCAAGAAAAATGGATGTGCTTTTCCATTCAGCTTTCTCAGCCGATCTTGCAAACCCTGATAAGTAAAACTCACCCAAACAGGGGCAAGAGGACCCTTGCAAGTGACTGTTGAGTATTTTCAGACCTACTGTGTGTGGCTGTGTGCTGGCTTGAGAATCCACTGACCAAAAAAAAAAAAAAAAAAAAAAAAAAAAAATTAGGAAACCAAGAACCAAATCATACAAAGAGCTCTCTGGCAGGGCTAGAGGCATCTTATCAATTTTTTACTGTGCCTTTGGGCAAGTGGCATAAATGGCTCTGTGCCTTACTTCCTCATCTGCAGAATGTACCAGAGGGTGTCATGATTTGCACAGAACTCACTGTGGAGGTGGCTCAGCATGCATTTCCTTTTCTCTGGGAGCTCCATTCTGATGTTCATTGGAGAACTAATTCTCTTATTTGGTCCCTAAGCTTTGCCTAGGACAGGTGTAGAGCTTGTAACCCATCCCTGGGTCATTTTTCCATGGTCTTAACCACATGGTCGAGGAATGGGCATGTAACCAGATGGCTTGGTCAGGGCTAACTCTGGGTCTGTTTTCCCCTCAGAGTCCTGGGGTGACAATGAAGCAGCTGGGTCCAATCATACCTAAAGGAAGTCTATCCCTTGATATTTGAGATCCATGATCCAGTAATATCCACTGTGGATGTAAGCCAGCTTGAATTTTTCTTTCTGTGTGTTTCACTCAGCAAGAGTTCGTTATCAACTCTTGGAACCGTATCAGATTTGGGGGACTTGATAGCTAATTAACATTTAAAAAGCGAAAAGAAACTGTAGGGGGCTGGACATGGCTCAGTTGTTAAAAGTACTTACTGTTTTTGCAGAGGACTGAAGTTAGGTTCCTAGAGCTTACATTGGACAGCTCAGAGTTGCCTTATAAGTCCAGTTCAAAGGAATTTGATGCCTCTTTTTAGACTCTGGGAACATCTGTACCCACTGTATACCCCAAATACATATAATTCAAAAACAGTAAAACAAACAAACCCACCTGCTATGACCTGTCTACTGCCTACATGTAGGGTACGAAATAGTCCCACAACTTGGAGTGATGATATACATATGGGATTGATGACAATTCATGATGCACTAATAGTAAATATGGATGGAAAATCTTGAGAGTCGAGTAAGTTTTAATATCTTCATAAGGAAGGAGACCTTAGACGAGGCTCCATGGGAAGGGAAGTACACTGTGGCCAGTGGGTGTTGAGTGCACCACACTGCCTTTCCTCTTATCTTTCCCCAGATCATGGTCTACAAGAGCATACAGTGGCCACCCAGCTAACTGAATGACTCGGACAACGGAGGACTTGCTAGTCTCCACTGTGCTAATGGACTTAGCATACAAACTTTCCAGAAAGTTCACTTGAATGCAATTAATTTCTCCCCAAGGTTACAGTGCTTCCTGGCGATAACATAACAGAAGCGAAGTCCTCAGAGTGTCCCTTTCTTTCTGACCTGACATGACAAACCCAGCTTCGTGAATCTCCCTCCATTGACACTTGCCACTGTCCTTCTTAGAGAGAACAGCTCGGTTGTTCTGACTCTACCAATGTCCTGTGTGATGTGTGCCCTTCTGGTGGCCACCAAGGTATGCACTCACCCTGAATCTGGCTTCTGGTGGCTACTGAGGTATGCACTCACCCTGAATCTGGCCCTTCTTCAGCGGCTCAGCCAAGAATCCTTTTCCTATGCTCTGTCTTTGTGAGGATGTGCTGTGTTACATGAACATTCCCTGTCCACCCAGTGCCTCACATGATGGAAAGGAAAGGGCTGATGACCACATGTCTACCAAATCAGCAACTACATACCATCTACTCTCCCTCAGCTTCTCTCCTTAGCCCTGAGCAGCATGACTGTTTCCTTCAGATTGGGTATGACCACGGCTGTCCTGAAGCAGAGTGGCTATGACGGACTATGGGAGGCCCTCACATGTGCTGGTGGAGGGAGAGATAGGCTCACAGACACTCAGGAGGCCTTCAGAGACCCTCACAAGGTCTGTCTCTCTCCAAGGATATGTAAGAGGTAAATAACCAACATGGAGGGATGTCTGAATGTAGCTGCATATGAGATGTTTATGCTCATGTAAGCAAGCCCAGTGAACTTATCTGACTCACCAGGTTAAACTTGGATAAACCTTCTTTAAGAAAATAGATGTTTTTATTTATTTGTTTATTTAGAGACAGGGGTTTACTATGTAACTCTAATTGGCCTAGACTTTGCTATATAGACTAGGATGACCTCAAACTCACAGAGATCCACTTGCTTCTCTTTTCTGAGTACAAGGACTATAGACATACACCAGTGTGCCCAGAAAATAGGATTTTTAAAAATATTTCCCCAGGAAAAGTCACACCACGCCATCCCTAACAACTGATGTCAGGGAAGAAAACCAGTTGATAGAAGGAAGAAGATGCTCTTTGAGCTGAGGAAGGGGGTGGGAGGGATGGACATGACTTCCTCAGCTACCTGGAAGCATCTCTAAAAACATCAGAAAGGTCTTTGGGGACAATGCCAGGATGAAAAATGTCTCAGCAAAGCCTGGGCCAGTGCGATGTCATGGTGGCTCCAGACCTTTGAGGAGAGCCCCATGCCTAGGCACTACACAGCTGTGGTACTAAGGGAAGAGTCCAGAAAGCCTGTGAGGGTAAAAAGCCCAGAAGTGGCCATTTCTGAGGACACTGCCATGGTGCATGTCTGCAGCTAAGCAGGCCTGCATGGGCAGTGTTTACTCCAGAGGCTCCTCCTCAGGCCCCTAAGTGTAGTTTGGTGTGTACTCTGAAAGTGCCGCTTCTCACAGATCTGCTCAGAAAGGGCCTTAGGTTGTTGCTCACCCTGCGTAATCCAATTCTTACTCCTTTTGGAGTCCCTGGGAACTTGGTTCACCTTCTTCCCTGGGGTCAGTGTGACAGAAAATGTGTGTGTGTAGGGGTAGAGGTTTGGCTAACATTTCATGGGATGTAGGAAGTGCCAGGAGCCAGAACAATGAGCAGGTTTGAAGTCTTAGCCTCAGCTGAGAACCCACAGATGGAGAGTTTCCAGATGAAGGTCTGAAGCCAGTCCTAAGAAACAGGCCTTTGAAGTCAGTGGGAAGGGCATCTTATATTGTAGAGACTGCCAGAGAAAGAGGCTTGGAGGCTGAACAGGGGAAGAGCAAGGCAGCCTTTGCGCCGCGCCAAACCCCGACCAGCAGAAAAAGACACGGCACCAGGATCCTTCCGTGGCAATTGACCAGGTCCTTTATTGAAGATCGTTGCAGCAGCCGCTCCCAGCCCGTGCAGCCAGCTTTAAACCCCAGGTTCACCACTCAGCTACTGCCACGTGGGCCTCTACCATAGGGCCACGCAAACGGAAGCAAGCGAGTCAGCTCCGCACAAACCATATTTGGAATTG
>PVIH01031734.1:0-10463 GCA_004025045.1 Sigmodon hispidus | reverse complement strand
TGTCATATGTAGCTTTGTCAAATAGGACTAGATTGTTGAGCTTGTCTCGAACTTTGCCCTTGGACCACTTCTTCTTTTTGGCCTTGCCACCAGACTTATTTACTGGGTCTTTGTCTTTTTTGGCCGACTTTCCGGCATCTTTCTTCTTCTTGTCATCCTTGGGAGGCATGGTGGAGCAGGGAGAGTGGCGACAACCACCACAGCCTTCCTAAGATGTTGGGGGTATACAACTTTTCTTTTTGAGATTTGTCCTATGACTTTTGAGGCTTGGATGAGCATGTTGCTCTTAGGCATCCTACAGAAGCTGAGCAAGGGAGACAGTGACTCACAGGCATTAAGACAGTGACAGGAAAGTCCTCAAAATATGTGTCTAAGAGATCTGGTCTTCTAACAGAGACTGCAATTTTAGCTGTATTGTTGCCTTTCTTTCTGAATTGAAAAGTCCTGAGTGGAAAAATAAAGACTCCAGCTAGTTAAAAAGAGACTGTGTATGGCTGATTGAAACCAATTCTCTGTTCTGCTCTGTGTGCTAGGCCTTAAAAAATGCATGATGAACCACACTTTCCCAGTGCTGATGTTTTATTCGGTTTCATGTGGGCTTTCCTGATGTCCACTGTTTCACTAGAGGCTCTTTCCAAAAGCATTATTTCAAAAATGATGCAATATCTAGAAAAAGAGCACAATTGTTGTTTTGCTATCTCTATGCAAACAGCTTAATTTCTACAGATTTGATTCCTAACTATTCTTTACTAAGAGAGCAAAGCAGAAGAAAGGGAGGAAGGGAGAGGAGGAAGAAAGGGAAGCGGACAGAGAAGGAAACAAGGTGGGCAGAGGCAGAGGAGTGAACAGGGAAATGCCAGAGGTAGGTGGGTCAGAAGGAAATTAGATGAGGTGGATGAAGGTAGGACTGACTTAAGGCTGACTTTAGTAGAAGATACCATGCTCAGATTGTGTGGAGGAGCATTAGTCTTAGAGGATGAGGAGGAGTTTGTCACATTGCTGTTAGTAAAGGATAGGAAGCTACTCTGTTCCTCTAAGTCAAGAAGAAAAGATAGGCTGTAACACAGGACAGGCCTTGTGAAGGAAGATGAGGAAGCAGAGATGGAGGAAGAGGAGGAGGAAGAAGAGGAGGGGAGGAAGAAAAAGAGAGACCTGGAGGGATTTGAGGTCAGCTGAAGAAGTACAGGTTTCATCACAGTGGAGGGTCTAGTTGTGAGTGTGTAATTTCTGTAGGTTGAATATGATTCAGGACCTGCAGATACTAAAGGCAGGTGAAGGATCAACACTGTCAAATCTCCTGGGCTCCCATTTGCCATCACTGCATCTTATGTGAATTCCGTTTGTTTTATGTAAAAATAAGCAAAAACCATCAACTCTGCCTGAGTGCAGCCACTTCCCAGCATACAAACACTTCTTTCTTCTGCAGTCTCAAATTCAAATGTGCTTTGTGTTATTGCCTAGATAATACATTAGTTTATTTTAGCTTGTATTGTTTGCCTTTTCTTCCTTTACAGTTTAGGGAATGGACTGCAGTTCTTGAAGTATGCAGTATAATTTGTGTGTCTGATTTACTTAGGTTACTCAGATACACACAAAATAATCACAGTGAGAAATTTCATTCTCTTATTCCCCCCCTAAAAAAGAGAAAACAACAAAACCTTTCATCCTAGATGCCAAGAGGATTATTACGACAGATTGCCTGTGAAACTCTCTCATAGAAATAAGAGTACTTGGTAGCCCTCTGGTGTAATTCTGAGGCCTAAAGTCTCAGCTTCTTTGTGTTCTTAGAGATTGTAACATGTTCATAACTCCACATTTAACATTTCACTCATAAATCATATATTTTAAGTGCATGAACATTCATAATATTTTACAGAGAGTTTAAATTACAGTAATGAGTAGTTGAAAATAACTTTATTTTTTTCTATCATTATAGTCCCCAAAATTGAACACATACATGTGAAGGAATTGGGTCACCATGTATACAGATGAATGAATTATCAGTAATTCTCACATAAGTGTCTAAATTCCAGATGAAGGAACAGATCATTGCCAATAAAGGACCCTCTGGGGTTTTTACCCACCACTGTACTACCTCTCAAGGAGATGATAAGCACATGTGAATTTTGCTTTGTTCAGTGCTGTATTTGTTAAATGAATTTATTCTCATCAGCATCTCATAGCTCATTGATGAGTATATTGTAATTGATTCGTAAAATCATAGTGAATGACCATAGGGACATTTCTTGGTTTTGCCAATTATAAATGTGCTTCTGTGAACATTCTTGTTCAGGCAGGTGTGGTTTTGTACATTTACTCTTCTTGTCCTTATGTTAAGAGTTCTTCAGGGAAGCAGTGTAGCTGTGTGTGTCTCTGTGTGTGTGTTTGTGCATGTGTATGTGTATGTATATGTACGTATGTATGTATGTATGTATGTATGTATGTATGAATGTTTAAGCAATATACTCATGGTGTTTATGGAGGTACAATTTTGAAGTTTACAAGCCAGAGCTGCAGGCTGGAGCCCAGGGAAGAATTAAATCCTAAAGATCTCTGCTTCAGAGTGAAGTGTTTACTGAAGGGAGATCAGCCTTTTTTTCTATAAGACATTTGGTACATCAGGTATTGTGGTTTATGTCTTTACTTCTAATGATTCGTAGGTAGAAACAAGATGATCTCGAGTTAGATGTTGGTGTGATACCATAGTAAGTTATAGGCAAACCTAGGCCTATTGTTGAGACCAGAGATGGGTATGGAAAACAGTGAGTAAAAGTAACTCAAAACTCTTGTTCTCTCTCTCTCTCTCTCTCTCTCTCTCTCTCTCTCTCTCTCTCTCCCTCCCTCCCTCCATCCCTTCCTCCCTCCTCTCTTTCTCTGTATCTCTCTCTATCACACATACACATGAAAGACAGACAGAGTGAAAGAAAGAAGCCAAGAAAACAACCCATCAAGTGAGGCCCATCTATGTTAGAGAGGGTAATCTGTTTTGTTTCAAGTTGACGAAAGTACATTTTAGTCTCATAAAAAATCACATATTAGAGACAAAACCAGGATACTATTCAACTAGCTAGCTGGTCATCATTGTTCTGTCAAGTTGACAAACATTGGCTATCACAGTAACTTGCTATATGGCCATATGGCCTCTTCTATACTGATGCTGGGTGGAGAATGGTTAATAGGTTGAGAGAGTGCTTTGAAATGTAGTGTACTGCTAAAAGACTTTAAATATGTTTAGGCCATCAAATGAGAGAAAAATTAGCCTTGAAAAAACAAGTTTATAAGTATTCTCAAGAGAAGAGCGTATGAGCCACTACACTATGAAGAGCTTGTACAGAGTACCAGGCTGCATCAGGAACACAGGGAAATTGGGGAAAATTATATTCATTTTTTTTCAGGACAGAATAGGTGAGTCAGGACAAGAAGAGCCACGATTAATTATTTTGTGTAATACCAGTGGTTTGGGGGATGCATAGAGGTGGTTTCTAGCTGTTTGATTCCTAGGCTGAAGGCAGAGGATAGTAGGCTCCAGTGTATAAGAAGAACTGACAAAAGAGGTGGCTGGGGTCTGGGATCTAGACTGACAGATTTGCATTTTCTGAATATACTCTTAGTTGTTCACTGTTTATAGAACTGGTTGGAACTGAGAAGGTCAGTCACAGCATCATAATACAGAAAAGAAAAGAAGACATCATAACAGGAAATTGATGAGGTTGGAAGAGCTTTAGACTCAGGAGATCTAGACTGACAACTATGACCTCTTGTAATAGTCATACATACTTTCCCAATGGAGAAACTGAGACTCAGGTTACTATTATTAAAAAAACAAAATGGAGGCTTAATTCTGAATCTCTCTGACTCACATTCTCAACCTTCATGTTTTTCCTTGTCTCCTCAATACACTTTACTTCTGCCTTTCTAATCCCACAAGGTTATTAGAAGATAATGAGTTCTATATGAGTATTCTCTATAATCAGTGAAGAGCTGAGAAGTGGAAGATAAAATTTTTATTAGTTTATATTGTGAAAATGCTGCTGTGATCCGACACAGAAATACATAAATTCATTTTATAGGATCATAGAACCAGGAGACATATTTGGGGATCATGCTCCCTGGCTTTGTTTTCAAACAGGAGAGAGCTGAAACTTCATGTCCTCTGGAGAGTAGCCATTCTGTTCCTGAAGAGCTTTGTGAATTATTACTGTGAAGGCCAAAAGCTCAGTCAATGGATGCTTATTTTCCAGTGACTTTGTTAGTAAATTACTTTTCCATTGTTCCCAATAATATCTCAGTGACTGATTGTTATTAAAAAAGATTCCAGATATGCCTAGTTTATCCAGAGCATGTGGCTCATATTGAAATGAGTTCAGTGCATGCTACCTGAGTGGTGTGGTTAATAACAGCCTTACAATTTAGAGGGTTTCTTGCCCTAGAAAGTGGAGGGAAAGATCGATCCTAGGTTGTTGGGAAGCAACAAGTACTTCAAACAAATTGGATGCAGTACTTGTTCAGCTGCAAACAAATTGGGTGAGCTTGGATAGTGACTTGATAATTTAAAGTATCCACTTTTCCACACTTGCAAAACCAAGACAATTAGGTTAAGTGATGCTTCAAGTTCCTTTTGGCACAAACAGGCTACATTCAGTCATTTAGAATTTGGATGGCTAATGTTGCATTGATAGAGGTGCAAAGCACTTATAAGTAGCCAGGGATCTAGCTGTCTTTGATGTCCAGTAGTTAATAAAACAGAGGAAGATTTACATCAATAGCTGCACTCATCACTCACTCTCCTGCCAGCTATCTGCTGATTCTACTTCCTTGGTTAGCCTCAGGTTACTATAAATTAAACTCACTGCATTTCCTGGAAATAAGGATCTGTAAATCAACACTAGAGGAGAGAGGCTCTGACAAGAGAGCCTTTCATGGGATACTGTAACAATTGGAAAAACAACATATTATTTGGCAACTACTTCTGAATATTAGTTTATTACCTAGCGATTGTTTCCTTAATAATCCAAACTTGTCAACAAAACGTAAGTCATGTGGCTTGGACATCCTCCTTGCCTTCTTGGCCTGGTAGAAATACTCATTGTTTCCTATTCTCCCTACTGAAACTTCCTTTTTGTACAAGTAACAGTTAAATTAAACAGACATATTCCCTAGGAAATTAGATTATTAAATGTACCTCCCAAACACATTTTTTTTTAAAAAATAAGGAGATAATCTGCCTCGTATTAGACTGTATATTAGAATCTGCTTTGCACTCTATGCTGCTCCACTATAGTGGGTCTATGACTGGTGGGTGGATGTTTCTTTCAGCTCTGGAGCTTAATCTGGCATGCACTCATGCTTGCAAATAGTCAATATTTTTGATTTAATTATATAGTTAAAATGTGTAAGTCAGATCAGTGTTAGCCTGAATATCCACACTGAACAAGAAGAAGGACACATTCGGTGTCAACCGTAGCTGGCATGCTGAGTTTGAGGATTTGTTGGAGCTCAAGTATTTTTCTCATTAAAACTGAAGCTTAGGCACTAGAGTGGCAGCTTATAGACAGAGCCCTTGCTAAGAAGGCATAAGTCCCCTAGTTTGATCCCCAGTACTGCAACCCCACAGCCCCCAAATGAAAATAAAACTGAAGTTGGTACTAACATTTCCATGCAATTCTAAAGCCTCCCTTCAGTTAACCCAAATAAGGTCACAGAAGAACTTTAGTTGGACTGCTTTTCTAGAAGCTTCCTAGGTTTACCTACCAAAAGAAAAGAAAAGTAACACATTCCCCCAGCATGCCTTTTCAACCCACAAAACCTCAGTGGATAATTGCTATGGCCCATGAGCACTCAGCAACTCTGAAGTCATTTTAATGAGAATGAGCCACCCCTGACAATTATAAGAGTGACAGACATAATCACCTCTCTGTGGGGAAAATACACAGGATTAGGCAGTCCATTACAGCAATGGAGGCTTGCTGAAAGAGGACTCTCAGCATAGAAGGTAAGTGCTGTTGATTACATATCAGCTGCTTCCAAGCAATAGCATCTTAGGATGGTTCAGCTATGCTGAAGATCACATTATGTCAAGAAACCTGGAGTGAAAAGACTTAGTTAGGAAGCATTTCCAAAGCAGTCAGGATACGGGCATATAAACCCACCATGAACGGTTCAAGTTGGGAAATGTGGTGAACAATCCTATATGGACAAAAATCAATAGATGGAGGTTCATTTTCTTTCCTGTGACTTGTGTATTTGTGACACAGAATTTGAATTGTTGAGATGATTTAAAGTCGAGGGACATAATGAATGTTGTTTGGAGGAAGAAGCTAGAACTTATGAAAGAGATTTCATAGGTGGTTAGAATAGGCTTGCATTTAGCAGCCACAGAATTTGGATATAGAGGTTATAGCTGATGCTGAACATGCCTTACACTTGTGCTTTTGGCACTGCTTTTGTTCACAATGCTCCCATGACTACCTGTGAACACCACTTTCTTTGTGATGGTGGTAGTGGGTATCTGCCTACCTATGTATGCAGTTGAAGTATTGGGGAATACTCTGGAAGCAGAGTATTATAGAGAACTTGGAACATTGGTGACTGAGTTCCCTGGTGGTACTGTCTGTTCTCCACTGTCTCTTAGAGCATCCTCATTAATCTAGACCTTAGTAATGGCTACAGCACTAACATGCTCAACAATGGAGTTCAAAGATGACTTCTCATTTGCATCTCACTTTCCTACTTGGAATGGGGCCTGCTTCTGAGGAAACTCAACCTAATTTAAAAGGTGAGGTTGCCATGCAGCAAGACATTACATACATACCACTGTGTTATAATGTATCTGTCACCACTTCTTCTAATACCACTGAAGATAACGTTGCAACATTATAACACACACATTCCTGGTTGCTTCATGGGATACTTGAGGCTAGAGAGACTCATTCTTCTTAGTCTTCAGCAGAGTGCAGTGATATGCTGAATGACTTAGGCTAATCCTAGGTTGCATTACATTAAATAACATGTAAATTCGACCATAGTTTAGTGCTGAGTAGGTGATTCTACTAGGAGCTGTTCTCACATGAGTGACTCAGAGAAGCTGAAGTGAATGGTAGGGTTAGGAGTTGAGGTGTATGTATCAACAGTCAGTCTTCCCTGCAGAAGGATGATGCAGATATGAAGGGTGAGTGGTAATTCAAAAACCACAGAGTAGCATAAAATAGATCCATAACAGGTGGTAAATGTATCTGCAGGCAAAGATTTTGTTAAACATATGTGCTGATAGTAAATAGAATGTAAATTGCATATCAGAAAATATGCTTGTTTGAGTGTTAATATTCATGCTATTTATTCTTCTTACCTTAGAAAATACTAGAAAAGTCTGCACAGAGTTGGCATACCTGGAGCATGACTAGTACCTAATCTATTATAGAAAAAGTAGAGCTAGTCAGTTTGCATTTTATTGTTTTAAACTACAGAAAATGGAAGCAGAGCTTGATGGTAGAATATCTTGCATGTGCTGCATCCTGAATATAACTCCCCACACCTACCTTTTTCCCCCAACTCAAGAAAAGATAAGTGGTGGTGTGACCATTTTTCTTTTTCAACCAGGAAGGTTTGTGGAATAGTTCTGGTATTTGGAAGTCAGTTTGGCAGATTTTTATAGGAGTGTTATTTAGGGTTTTATTTCTTTGAAATCAAGGCATATAAAAATGAAATATTAAAAATTTGCTTTGGGATCAGAAACACCCTAGACTGGCTCTTTGGATCCCATTCCAACTATAGGAACACCAGACTCACTCTTGAGGGAGGGGGGACAAAACTGGATTTGGCCAGGAGTGGGAGACTGATCCAAGCATTATTGGGTCAGTGGGACCATAGGACTGTCTGCTCCCTGCCCAGGGAGCGGATGGGGAGTTGTGGAGAAGAAAAAATGACCAGATGTGGTAGGAGGGGGAAGGGACCTTGAATAGGATATACAGGGATGAAAAAGAAAAAATTCAGAGGGAAAGCTGAACACAAAGTAAATATATGTGTAGTAATCTTATTTACATTACCACCCTTGATAAGCCATGCTTATGATACTTATCCTCTTCATAGTTATTGTTAACTTTTCCACATTTTAAATTCATGTTACTGTTTTTCTTGATAAATACAAAATAAATGAAGAAGGAAAAAATAAGAAAAAAATTGCTTTGAAGGATACAGAAGCAGAGGAATTTGTGAACCCTTGTTTCTTCAAGTTGCTGTAGTCTTAGATAGGGAACAGGGCATGGATATAGCATTTTGAGTCAGATATGTCTGTTATGTTACTTTGAGGATTCTCTCACCTCCTCAGCTTCAGTCTCTTCCTGTTTAGAGATGGGATGCTCTAATTCCTGGATCTCAGATATGATGTGAAGATTCAATGAAGACACAGCATTTGGCATCGTACCTGGCATGCAACAAACCTTAATAATGGCAGCTGTTATGATTGTAGCTCCTCATGTGTAAAATGGGGCTTCAGTTACTTATCTTTTGTTCTATCAAATATGTGTGGAATATCTCCATTGAGTGCTAGACACTGCTGGTTGCAGGGAACAAAATGCTCAGTAATTATGCAACATGAATCTTGACTACACTGAGCTTCAGTTTGGTCAAGGGGGAAGACCAGAGACTAGAAAGTTAAATAGTCTGTTGGTGTTTTGGGTTAGTTATGTGATCTTAACCCATCTCTTCCATTACAGCAGAAAAATAGCTTCAGATAATGTGTAAATGAATAGACATACTGTGTTTCATAAACCTTTATTTATACAAGATGGCCAGTTTGTTTCATTTGATGATAGCTACTAGTAGAAATTAATAGATATTCATTGACTACTTACCATGTACTTCCTTTCTTTTTCAAGTTAATTTTTATTTTAAATTAGCACACAAAGTATTGGAAGTCATTAGGAAAATTTCAAGCAAAGTGTGTTTTAGGAGATTCTATTCATCCCCCTATCTCCAACAACACCTCTTTTATTTCCTCTTTGGTGGCCTCCCCCAGTCTCATATTTGCTTTCATGTCATGTGTCCTTCTACCTACCCATTGCTCAGTATATTTTTCTTACATGTATAAAGGATAAGCTAGGATTTACATGTGAAAGAAAACATACAGTATTTGTCTTTCTGAGTCTGAGTCACCGAATATACTATTTTCAGGAGCCATCTACATTTTTTTTAAGCAAATTTAATCCAATTTTTAAAAAAATTCTATTGTGTGTATGTGCCATGTTTTCACTATCCATTTATTTATATATGGGCATCTATGCTGGTCCTATTTCCTTGATGTTATGAATAGAACAAGTATGAAACATAAAATGTACAAGTATCCATGTGATAGACTATGGAGTCCTTTGGGTATATACCCAAGAGTGGTATAGTTGTTGCCATAAATTTTCTTTTTCTTTTTCTTTTTTTTTTGTGATAAAACACTAACATTGTTTTTAGAAAAGAAATGTAGTAGCACATGAAAGAAATTACAGACAGAAGCAACCAGTCATTAATAGTCAGTAACTCTGTGGCTTTGCAAACCATGTATTTTCTTGTTTGTTTATTTAACATACATAGGCCAGAGAGTATTTAAATCACTTCACATATATTTACTCATTTAATGTGTTCTACAAAAACTTTGAGAGACTAGCGATGTCTCCATTATACAAAGTAGGAGTGATACTTGTATTACTTTTTATCTTATAGAAGAAGCAAAGTCATTGAGAGGTTGAATAAGACAGAAATATGGCTGAGATCTGAAATAAAACAATGTGGTTCCTGAGTCACGGCCAACTATTATACTGTACTGCTACCCAATATAGTTAAGTATAGACTCTGATAAGAGAAATAAGGAGCTAATAACAAAGTCTGCCACCAGATTGCTCTAGCCTGCAAAGAAGTGCAAATAAATTGTTACAAGTATTTTAAGTCTTGGAATTTTTCTTTTTTTCTAAAACAGCCATTGTTCAGTTTTGGTTTTGAACTGTAGAACAGAAGCAGGTTGTGGATGACTTGTCTGCAAGCCTTAGAAAAGGAAGATGAGGCATTTTTCTGAGGCCACTTGTCATCAACCTGTCTTTAACTTCTTTGAACTTGAGTAATTTATATTTTTATTATTTAAATTTTTTTATTATGAATAAAGTCACACTTTTTATCCGTGTATATGTTTATTCAAGGTCTCTTCCCCCTCACAGCCCCTCCAGTTACTCTGTCTTCTCCACATCTCCCCATCTCCTCCACAGCATGGGCAGGAGGTCCCAAGAGCCCAATATTGCTCAGTTCAGCCTCCACTTCTGGCAGATCCAGTTTTCTTCCCCCAACATCAAGACTGAGTCAGGTGTTCCTCTAGAGGTAGGGAGATCCAAGGTGAAAGTCCAAGATGTTTCAGATCCCAAGCTGTTTAGTGGTTGTGATTCGCAGCTTGGACATGCTTTACTTTTTGCTTTTTTTTTTTTTTTGTTGCT
>PVIH01031733.1:0-10463 GCA_004025045.1 Sigmodon hispidus | reverse complement strand
GTCAAAGGAGCAGCAGATGTCAGTTGACTTCAGGGTGTCAGCCCACCTAGAGGAGAATCTGTGATGGGTAATCTCAGATAAGCAAGGCTGAGAGACCAAGATGCCAGAGTATCTTTTTCTTCTGCTCTGCCTTCACATGTTTGCTGCTTCCATCATTCTCTGGTATCTGACATGGTGTGGATGGGTGTAGCAAGATCTCTGCTGCTTGTAATGTAGTGTGTTCATTTCAAGTATACATCCTGTTTTACTGGGCATTTTTACCTATGAATTATTATGAAAATAATTTCTTCTTAAGCTGTACTGTTCAATTGATAATAATAATGCTAGAGATTGATGATCAAAACTGTAAACAAGGAAGTGTCACAGCCAGAACACATGGGCTTCTATTGAGGAGTCATGTAAACTGGAACTCAGGGTTTAGAGTAAGAGTAATGAGTAAGAAAGACAACTTAGTCCCAGCTGCTTCAATTCTTTTAACGTTAATTCTGGGAGTTGTGTTCACAGGTTTCAGAGTGCATCACAACTGAAACAAAGCTTTGAAAATAACTTAATGTTAGACTAAGATGTTCTTGTGAAAAACTTTGAGGAAAAAATAAAAAACAAGAAGATAATCTAAAGTTCTAGAAATGTACATATTTGAGTGTGGAACTCTTCAAGGTCAGAGAAGAACAAAGCAGCCCAATTATTACTAGCTGACATGTCTTTCTTGGGAAAATTGGTTGATGACCACGGTGATGAAATCCTTGTACCCATTTTTGGCCTCAATCTCCTAATATATATAAAAAAAAAAACTCTTGATGAGTGGGTATGTACCCTAAAGATTTAAAGTAGAGCTGACTGATTCTTTGTATAAATTTTAAATTTGTGATATCTTATGACATTTTCTTATATAGTAAGTAATAAAGTGATTGGTCCTTTCTTTGTAACCGTAAGGCAGCCTGCCAGTAAAAGAATATATTGCTTATACCCTGTTAATCTATATCAAGTTGCTTGGGTATGAATGCATGTAGGTTCTTGGGATAATTTGTTTTTCACCTGTAATATGTAAAATGTTTAATAATGCAAAGGATATGGAAGTCAGGCTGTTTTTTACTTGTAGTTCTTATAATCATTCACTTGAAAAACAGAATTAACCATATTGTAATTTTTATATTGGCTTAAAGAGTTTTTTGATATAGGATTGATTTAAAAAAAGATTTCAAATTTAGCTCATTCCAAAACACAGCTATTAATCTCAAAATATCTTAAATTGGTATGGATTTTAGTTTATCAATATCAATTTAAGGTCAATTTTGTTATACTATGTATATATTTCTACTCTTGTTTAAGATAATATGTTTATGTAATTTCTTTAAAATTGTAATGTATAATTAAAATGTAGATTAATAGTCATCTATGATAACCAAACTTTGTCATGTTAGTTAGGTTTTTTTAAGGTATACAAATACAGATATATTTCAATTAGATATATAATCTTCAAACGCTTCAAAGACTTACAAAATATGCACTTAAAATATTTAAATATTTTAAGAACTTAGACCTTTCTAGAGAGTGAGACAGGTCTGCTCTTGGTAACACAAATCTATTTCAAGAGAATGATGGGCATCAAAGAAACTCCATATGAAAATTACTTTTTTGTGCAATGGTTACGTTAGCCACTGGACAACAAACTGTTCTTGCCTCAACTGCCTGACAGTATGCTGTATAAATAGACATACAAGATCCACAGAAAAGTGTCCTGCACACTTTGGCAAGATGGTCCTTTTGGTTTCTGTTGCACAGAGAATGCCAGACATTTTCAAGACACAAAGAAAAGCAACTGATGAACTATTCCAGAATAGGCAGAGCAGTCCTTGAGATTTCCAGCTTCACTAAAAGGTCTGCCAGAGACTCTAGGCCTGTAGGCTGAAGATGGATGCCCCACCATTACAAAGAAGCTCTGGGTGACTGTCCAGGCAGACAGGCATCATCTCTGTCATTTCCCTGAATTTGGAAGTTGCTTGCACTTCATATTTTACTTGGGTAATATTATATCCTTCTGTGATCTTTGATGTAAAGATTAGATAGTTATAAGTATAGTTTTCCTTAGTTATAATAAAAGGTTAATTAGATGTAAAACTTTAGACTTGCCACAATAAGTTAGATGATAGACTAGATATTATAACTGTAATTCTTGCTTAATAGCTGTTTTGTTATCTATAATTTTGCTATGTTAAAATTGAAACCTTCCCTTTTGAATAGACAAAAAGGAGAACTGATATGGGATGTCTTTCTTATGTTTTAATATCATTAACTAATAAAGGGATTGTTTGGGCCTATGGCAGGGCATCTTGAAAACAGTTGGGAAATCCTAGCATATATAAAGGAAAAAGAGAACAGAGTCGAGAGAAATGCAATCCAGCCACCCAAGAAACAAAATACAAAGAAATAGGTAAGCTGTGGGTCATGTGGCAAAACAAATTAATAAAAATAAGTTAAATTAAGATACAAGAACTAACTAACAATATGCTTGAGCCATAGGCCAAGCAGAATATAATTAATATAAGCATCTGAATCATTTTGGGGGGACTAAGCAGCAGTGGGCAGGCCTGAACCATCGGGCGAGACCAGGCCGAAAACATCAACAACAGATTTTGTTAGGGTAAATAACCTTTAAGGGAAAGAATAAAGACAGAGTTAAAATGAGTCGGAAGGAAAACAACAAGAATAAAGATAGAATGAGAACATTAAGAATGAGAGGGAAATCACCTGGGAAAATAAAGAACAGAAAATGCAAAAGAAAAATAAAGGAACGGTCTGAAGGAAACCATCAAGAGAATGTGTGCCTTTTCCCCTCACCCTTTCAGATAAAAAATAAGTCATTGTATGCCAACTTCATGGATTCACTTTAAGCCCTGTGCTACTGGAAGCTGGTTTCGCAGGCAGCATAACTCCAGCAACATGTGTGCACCTTCTGGCAATAAAAAAAGAGCCTTCTGGTTTCCTAGTCAAATTGAGGTTGATTTCTCTCCACTCCGTGGCCAGTCTCTGTAGTGTCTTTGGCAATGGGATTTGACCATGCGGTATAGCACAGAACCAAGAACAGTAGAGATAGTCCTTGTTGTTCTCGAGACCACTGCGGCCTCCTGATGCCCATGCCTGATGCTGTGAAGGAGGTGCCCAAATCTAGTACTCTAATTTTTATTTACTAATTCATGTCTTCTAGGAGCAGAATGTCCTGCTCTCTATGCACAGCAAACTTCTTTGGGAAAACCTTACATTTTGAGTCCAGCTTACTTGCTAGTAGATTTCCCCAAGGCCTGTTCACCCATCCTTAGTCTTGGTTACCCGACTCTCTCTCCCCTCCTTTCCTCTGCTCCTTCACCATCACACACACCTTTAATCCCTGTGTCCCCTTTTCATCCATATCACATGTGGTCTACTATCCCTCAGTTATTGTGGGACTGTGACAGGTTTTCACATTGCTTTCCTATACATCCTTTTGTTAGTTAAACCCCCGCTTACCCTTTCATTTCCCCCATTCTTTCTTGCCCATGTCTGGCTAAGCCTTTCTTCTAATTTAAAATTTTAATTAGTTTATTACTTTATGTGCATGAATGTATACCACATCTATGCCTGGTTCCCTCAGAGGCCAGAAGAGGGCATGGGATCCCCAAGGACATGAGTAACAAACACTAGTGAGCTGCTGTGTGAGTGCTGGGATTGAACCCAGGTCCTCTACCACGGCAGTCATTAACCCATCTCTTCTGCCCCTCTAAGCTCATTTTCAATAAATTAAGTTTTGTTTTAATGTTTAGACTTTTCTTTTTAGTTCTTAGTATATTCTAGACACTGATCCTCTTTGAGAAGAAGAGATGACAGAGATTTTTCTCCCACTCTGTGGGCTGCTCCTTCACTTGAAGCAGAATATGCAGAAGCCTTTTAGTGCCATGAGGTCCTCTTTGTCAATTGTTGGTCTCATTTACCACAACACCCGAGTCCTGTTTGGAAATTCCTTATCTGTGCCTCTAAGTTCAAGTATTTCTGTTTCTACCAGCAGTCTTTGTATCAGAGCTTATGTTGAATCTTTGATCCATTTGGAATTAAGTTTTATACAGGGTGAGAGGTAAGGATCTAGCTTCAATTTTCTGAATATTGATATTTAGGTTTTGGGGTGTGTGTGTATATAAATGTGTGTGGTGTGTACATAAATGCAGTGTGTTTGTTTGTGTTTGTGGTTTTTTTTTTTTTTTTTTTTTTTTTTGTCAAAGATGAGCTGGCTTTGTGGAGTTAAATCCGGATCCTTTATTCAATTCCATCAATCTGTGTCTGGTTTTCTGTCAGGACCATGCTCATTTTTATTACTACCACTCTGCAGTGTAATTTAAAAGCAAGTGAGGTGATGCCCCCTGCAGGTTTCTTTCTGTTTGGTATTGTTTTGGTCATTTTGGTCCTTTGTTCCCACAAATCATTTTTTATTTGTTTTTTTTTTTTTTAAATCTGTGAAGAATGGCCCTAGAATTGTGATTGTGATTGCAGTAGATCTGTGGGTAGGTTTGGGTAGAAGGCCATTTTTACAAGTTTAGTACTCCCAATCTGTGTGCACAGGAGGTCTTTTGGTCTTCCAGGATCTTCTTCAATTTATTTCTTCAGTGTAGAGGTGTTTAGTTTTCTTAGTTAGGATTGTTTTGCAGCTACTTTATTTAGTTTTGTGTATGACTATTATGAATGGAGTTGTTTCTCTAATTTCTTTCTCTATGTGTTTGACCTTGGCATATAAGAAAACTACTCATTTGTGTGTGTTAATTCTGTATTCTGCGGCTTTGCTGAAGAGTTTATCAGCTCTGAGACTTTTTTTTGTGAAGACTTTATGGTCAATTATGCAAAGAATCATATTGTCTACAAAATGCTCTTTTTAAAAACTCTTTTCCTACCCTCCCTCTCATTTCTTCCTCCCATCTTCTTTCTCTCAAAGACATCACAATAATCAGGAAGTGGGGACAGTGGGCACTCGGCCTTGCTCTTGGCCTTTTCTCCAGTTAGTAAAATATTGGGTGTAGGTTGCCATACTTAGCTTTTTATTATTCTAGGGTATACTCTCTCCATCTTATGCTAGCCCCATGATCTTTACCTTGAAGGGATGTTGGATTTCATCAAAAGCTTTCTCCGCCTTTACTGAGATGATCATGTGGTTTCTGTCTAAATTTTAGTTCATTTATGTGATGAATTACTTTTATTGGTTTATATATGTTGGAACATCCCTACATTACTGGAATGAAGCAAGTTTGGTCATAGTGAACTTTTTTTCTTTTTAAATGGAAGGCAGATAGGGGAAATTTATTTAATATGTCCATCTTTGTAAAAGGAATGAATCAAGGGGTCTGGTGATGCCAAGGCCATCTTCAAGGTCTTGATATAAGCTTTGAGGATATAAATAGAGGAAGAACCAGGGTACACTTATGCATAATAAGCAGTACTGGTCAAAGTATAGTCTGGATTATCATTATCTCAATTCTCATTGTGTGAAGTGGTGTGTACTTATGGATGCTTGTGTGAATCTGTCTGTTTTGCTGAGGAGAAAATAATGGAACCCACAAGCTGCAGGAGGGCAGCTGGGAAAATTCCAAGCTCTTTGTCTGGACTTCAGTGAGCTGAGACCCAAGAGAGGAAGTTGAGGGCTGTTGTGAGAAAGTAAGACTTCACTGTGAACTTGGCAGGATGTTGGGCAGTGTGTGGTTTCAGAGCAGGGCACAGTGTATTATAATTGGCTATGTGCAAACTCTATACATTGAACAGGTAAGGCTTTGGTCTGTGGGACTTCATCAGACTCCTGGTCTTGCATGTCAGGGGTAGGTGAGATGTTAGAAAAGGAAGTAAAGATAAAAGAGGGAGCCTGTGTCTGAGAGCCTGTGCCTACAGAAGACATGGCTGCACCTATGAAGTGTTTCCACCAAGACATGGCTGCACCTCCGAGGTGTTTCCACACAAGACATGACTGCACCTGTGAGGTTGTGCCCACAGAAGTCATGGCTGCACCTGTGAGGTGTGCCCACAGAAGTCATGGCTGCACCTGTGAGGTGTGCCCACAGAAGTCATGGCTGCACCTGTGAGGTGTGCCCACAGAAGTCATGACTGCACCTGTGAGGTTGTGCCCACAGAAGTCATGGCTGTACCTGTGAGGTGTGCCCACAGAAGTCATGGCTGCACCTGAAAGGCTATGCCCAGAGAAAATATGGCTGCACTTACATCAGTACAGTAAAGCCCAGGAGTAGGATGTTGGTTTCTGTCCCCAATGCCTGACTTGAGAAGAAAGCAGTAGAGAAGACTGGAACCCACATAAATATTCCAGCTGGACTAGCCTTGTCACCAGGAGAGCAACTTGAAGATGAATAAGACTATTCTAGATGTTTCCATCTATGGTTACCTAGTTTCCTCTTTCTGGGCAGAACATCATTGTATAAGGCTTGGTGGGGCCAATAATTTGCCAGGAGTTAGGAGAGTTGAGCCAGAGAGACTTGGAAGGTACATCCACAGTGACCTGCTTCACTTCACTACTTTCTAATGGCACTGCTAGCTTATGACTCAGCAGTGGGTAACTCATCAGCAGAGACACAGCCCTCAGGGATGGTCATTTCCAAGATGTCCCACCTCTGATACTGCTGCACTGGGGTCCAAGCTGTCAACAGCTGAGACTCTTGAGGAGATACCACACATCTGAACCACACTGCTATATAGGCATCAAGCAGAAGTTAGAAAAAAAGCTGCCAATAATAATGGCTTTGGAAAAACCAAACCCTAATCCTGGTTTAAGGACAATATAATAGGACAACCTGTGACTTGCAGTGATATTCAACTTGATGGTTGACATTGTTAGGTTGATAGGATCTGGACTCACACAGGAGACCAGCTTCCAGGCATGTCTGGGAAATTTAGACATCCACTCCCAAATGTAGGTGCCATTCCATATGCTGGCTTACTATAATGCACAAAAAGGAAGAATTGGGATGAAGGCCCGCCTTCATCACTGTCTGCTTTCTGACTCTGGATACACTGTCAGCTGCCTCCAGATCCTGAAGCAGTGTATTCCACACCTACTGCCAATCTTCATCTTCTAAATAAGTCTTTACCTTCCTCTGCCATCACCAACACTGCCTTCGCTGACCAATGCCTTCACTGTCCACTGCCTTCACCATCCACTGCCTTCACCATCCACTGTCTTCACAGTTCACTACCTTCACTGCCCACTGCCCCAGCAATGACTGAAGATCTGTGTGTTGCTCACTTACTCTTTGAAAATAGAAATTTCCTACAATGAGAAACCTCCAACTCATTAACATTCCATTAACATTTTCTTTAGGCAATATTGTGCCATGATACTCCAGGTTGAGTTTATTGGGTTAACCCCTGCTCTTCATGTAGAACTGTGTGACTCAGGAGTCTAAAGCCAGCCCCCTCCCCCAACCTCAAGGAAGAAGGTCTCAATAAAGCCCCAGAGTGCAGAAACCCTCTGTGCAATGTGCATGCAAGAGCCTGTTGATTGTGTCTGGACCAAGTACACTTTTACCTTGTTCAACTTTTCCTAATAAACCTGCTTTTGATTAATCTCCTCTGTGTTCATCCTTGAGACTTAGAATCTCTGGAGCCCATGTATTAGTTACTTTCCTATTGCTGTGGTACCACTGTGAGTAGAAGTAACATACAAAGGGGAGAGTGTAGTTTGTGTGTTTGGTATTTGTTCTTCTTTGGGAGCCTGACCTTCAGCTCCTAAATAAGTACATGGAGACTTATTCTTACTTATGAATGCCCAAACTTAGCTTGGCTTGCTTCTAGCTGGCTTTTCTTAAATTATCCTGTTTCTCATTTACTAAATTTTTCCTCTAGGCTTTTTATCTTTTATACATATTTCTTCTGTTCTTATTCTGGGCTGGCTGTATGGCCATTGGCTGTGTATCTGGCCCCAACATCCTCCTCCCCTTTGTATTTTAACCCTCACTCTCTTCTCTAAATTTCTCCTTCTATTTTTTCTCTCTGTCTGGAAGCCCCACCTATTTCTCTCTCCTGCCTTGCTATTGGCTGTTCAGCTCTTTATTAGTCCATCAGGTGTTTTAGACAGGCAAGTAACACAGCTTCACAGAGTTAAACAAATGCTGCATAAAATAATGCAATACATCTTTGCATCATTAGGCCAATATTCTGTGACATTAAAAAGGTAGCAGATCTTAAACTAATATTTCACAACAAGAGAGTTTATTGTGAGCCGCAGTTCCAGAGGGATGGAGCCTGTCATGGAAGGTAGGAGGAATGGCAGAAACAGGAACCTGAGAGCTCATGTCTTGAACCAAAGGAGTGAAGGAGAGAGTAGCAAACTAGAAGTAGTGAGCCCTTAGGCTCTCAGGCCTGCCATAGTAACCTCCAGCAAGGCTGCACCTCCTAAACCCCAAACAGTAGCACAACTAGAGACCATGGCTATGGGGACATTTCTTATTTAGACCCCAATTTGCAGGCGTCTTAGAGGTCCCATGGGACCAAGAATGGATGTGAGGGTCCCTCCTTGATGCTCAGCTGTACAAACACTTCTGCGAGAGGCAGCCTGGGGTCCCAGGAAGGCAGGATGAACAACCTAGAGGGCATGGGAAGAGGGGAGAGACCTGGTCATTTTCTCTCTTGCCTTTACTGCTGCCTGAGACCTGAGAATTCACAGCAAACCCACTGAAGTCAACGGTGCCTGGAGAGATAACGTGTTTTCCCAAGACACCAAGGCAGAGGAAGGGTGTTTATAACAACACATAGACTGTGTTTACTTGGAGCCAGGATGTTTGTGACCTCAAGCTTGCTGTCTTGTCCTTAAATCTGAACAAGGTCCTTTGTAAAACCACTTTACAATTCCATCTACAGAAGGAAATCAAGTAAGTGAGGTGGCTCACATGCTTACCCAGGTCCCCCAGGGATGCGGGCAACTCCTCTGGATGCTGTGACAGTGCTAAGCTGTGTTATCTCCATGTCTGCTGACATCAAGGTCCATGACAGCCCTTCCAACAGGAATAAAATAATAATGTGCCACTGGGTCTTGTCTCTGTAGGAAATGTGACACAAATCCATAGCACTTTCCTGGGCTCTTCCCCTTCCCCAGCAGGGTTATGACCTTACCTCTTTGACCCCTAAGCTTGAGGGAGGCTCCAGTTGCCTGAGGCAATCACTAGCATCTTATCTGATGTGTGGTCTCTTCCATCCCGTTTATGTTCAGGAGTTATGAGGGAGGGTGGAAAATGCCTGTAGTGAGTCTGAAACAGAACCATGATGGCATTCCTATAATAGAAGGGGAGACACAAAGATAAGGTCCAGAGAGAGAAAGACCATTAGACAGTGGTGTGATTTCGGCCCGAATCCAGGATGAGTGAGCTCTTGCTAACACAGCACCAAGAGTTGATCTGAAGTTCAAATAAATGACAGTTTTTCTATTGTAAATATGTCTTAAATACTGCATGGGACATACTTATGCTGAGGCTTCCAAGATCTCCTGTTTTTTTCTGGTGACCTCACCTGACCAAGCCCTATCCACTTTGTGAGGAAGGATCTCGGTCTGGCAGCTGCCTCCATGTGCCATGAGCTCAGAGGTCAGAAGCAGCCAGACTGCACAACACAGTGGTATTTTATATGATCACAATAATGAATAGATATTTTTATTAATATGTGGCATTTAAATGAGGTTTAGAAAAACAAAGAAATCTTTAAAATAGTTTTATTTCATTCCTTGATTATGTCTGGGCACCACCTGCTCAATGCACTCAGGAAATCATGAGCCTCCACAGCAATACCGGAAATGGCCACAAGAGGGAACCCAGAAACTTTCTGATCTGTAGTTTCCCTAAGGGACAGGGCAAACAGTCACCTCTGGAGAAACCACTACCTTGCCATTCTGTCTACAAACACTGCCATTTTTGTTCTTGTCTCCACTTTGGGCACTCTGATACTCGTGTCACTTTCCAAACTGGACAGACATGTCCCTGAAGTCTGTCTACTTACCAGCACCGTAAGACATGCCCACCACAGAAGTGGGCTCCTGGCTCCATAGCTATGAGAACCAGCCTTGGGAATTCAGCATGTGCTGGGATGTAGGAAATTGTCATTAGGTCAAGCATTCACCCCAGAGGTTTGCAGCAAGTGACTAGTGGGGGTGGCACTTGTGTTGTTTCCTGGGGAGACGCGAAGAGAGACATCTATTGTCCCAGTTGATGATGGCAGAGGTGACTCCATCAAAGTGACTTGGTGCATCAGTGACTTTTCTTGTTGCTGTGGCAAAATACACAACAAAACCATTTTAGAAATATTAAAAACGAAAGGTTTAATCTTGGTTTATGGTTTGAGTTCAGCCCATTATGGTGGGAAAGGCTGGTGGAAATGGGAGGCAGGTGGGGAGGAGAGGGAGGAAGGTGGGGAGGAGGAGGAGGCAGGTGGGGAGGAGGGAGAGGCAGGTGGGGAGGAGG
>PVIH01031732.1:0-10489 GCA_004025045.1 Sigmodon hispidus | reverse complement strand
GAGAGAGAGAGAGAGAGAGAGAGAGAGAGAGAGGTGTTTTCTAAAGGAAAAGTTAGAAAAGGAACAAACCTGAAAAACCATGCTATACACTATTTTGATAAGAGAAAAATGTTTGGAGTATGATAAACCAGCAAGTACCTCTCATCCCTTTGTGGATTATTGAATTACCAAGGAAATTCTTTAAGGTCAGTATTTATAGGAATGGGAATAAAGTACACATCTGGTAAGTACACCCTTGTTATTTGTGAGTATATAATGATGAAGAGAAATGTTTCAATGTATGTGTATAGCATCTTAGTAAAAACTATTCCCCTAAAAGTAAATATTTTACTCCCTGTGAATCTATTGACACAGCAAAATGAGCTCAGTGAACAAGCAAATAGACATCCCCAACAAAACAGAAAACAAAGTCATACTTTGTATCCAAGCCTGTTATGATTCCCTTCAAGAAGTTTCTTTTGGTCCTAGCTTTGAGCTTATTTAAATAAGTCCTAAAACATCATGAGCCTCATTCATCCTGGATTCTTATGACTTGCACCTCTTCACAGGTCTGACTGTCCAGATCTTGTCATGGTGTGCTTGTGTTCTGGGTGCCCCCATCTTCTTCTCTAGCTAAAGTCTAAGGTCTCAGGAAGGAGGTGGGAAAAAAAACCAAACTCCTTGGGTCCAGAATGGGAGACAGGGAACACATTGTACATCTCTGGACCAAATCTCTTAGCTTGGAGTACAAGCTCCATACAGGCATCATTTAGTCAGTACTTTGAGTACAAGCAGAATGTGATTTCAGTGATATTTTGTGGAAAGCTCTTGCCTTCCAACAGGGAACTTTGAAACCACACAGATTTAGAGACCCACATCACAGATTATCTTGAATAAACTGCTTTCTGGTGTGGTGAAACCTGGCACTTCTAAATCATCACCAAACAACACTGTAAGGTTAGAGAAAAGAGACCTAAATAAATGCATGTACTGAGTCATGACTTGATTGTTTAAGAAGAAAAAAAGTAACCCTATTTTCTTTGATTTCTTCAATGTCTTTTCTTCATGCACACTTGACAGCGGCTTATGATCTTTTCTAAATTTCCAGCTTTCACAGTTGATGGGATAGGTTTTCTGAAATAAACACAAAGAAACTCATTGATTTGTGAATAAAGGGGAGTCCTGAACTTGCTTTTGAGTTTTGTTATTTTATTATTGTTTATTATGTCACTTTTAATTATTTTTTTATTCCTTTCCTTTTAAATATTCACAAGCCTTCTAGTACATTACTTTAAGATCAGTAAGAGTTTTTATTCAGTAATTTACTGTAAATCTATATACATGTTGAATATGCTTAGTGATGATAAAATTGTGTGTACATTTGGTCTTTACTGACACAACGAGAAATAGAGCCTACTTGTTAAATTCAAAATGCGTCTAACCTGGAAGTATGAAGATAGAATTTTAATTGGCTGGGGTGAGAGAGTTAGCAAGTACATCCAGACACACGGAAAAATAAAAAGCAGATGTAGGTATCCTTTGGACAATTCTACAGTTGAGTTATCAGATTAAGGCTGACATTACATAGTTACCTGAACATTCTCTCTGGGTTTAATGAAGCTAGCCAGAAACTATAGGAGTTTGAGTAGTAGTTACAGGTTCCCCGTCCGTGGCATTCTATAAATGGGTTGGCTCGGAATTCCTCCAGGCAGGAGCCAGGTGATGCCAGTGCTTGCCCAGCACCCTCAGAACCTGCACTTGTGAACTATTACAACAAAAAACATCTCAATGTAAAACATTATCCACTGGAATCCAAATTCAAGTTTTCCATATTTCTTGGGTGGGTAGGGAGCAGTAATATATAGTACCAGGAATTTCTTCTGTTTTGTCCAGATTCTCTAACACTCTGGGTAACTTTTAGGAAGAGAAACAGTCATCCAAAGACAAGTGAGAGCGGTGAGTTCTCTTACCTTACCCTTCAACACACTTGTCGGCGGCACCTAGACCCATGACTACTATTGTCTTCTCATCTTGCCTATTGTCTGTTTTTACCACTGGGAAATAAGCTCCATGAGAAGAACATGGTTCCTGCTATCTTACTGTCCAGACAAGTTGGGGCTTATGATGGGTGTTCAATACAGTTTTAAAATTAATTACTGATTAAGTGGACAACTATGAGTGAAGAAGGAGAATGATATAACAAGGTGATGCAGAATGTGAATAGGTGACATTTCACATTCTGCATCACCTTGTTATATCATTAGCACTGTGGATGGTTGGTCCATATTCCATATTTAGCACTAATGTCAAGGCTTTTCTTAAAAGGCTCCTCTTCATTCTCAGCTTCTTAGAAGCACCAGAAGGGCAGGATACAAGGCATATTTTGTCACTTCATAATCATGACACCTTAAGAAAATAGCTCCATTTCATTTATGAATCCACAGATGCCAAAAAGTATTCCTCTGGTTATAAGTGTTACAGACAATGTAGGTAAAGAAACGATCACATAAATAAATAAATAGGCATTCAAGAGTAGCTACTTCTCATTTGAATTTAGGGACTTATGGGAAATCTCCTGAGATGTCTAGATGTCTATTTTAAAATTATAAATTACATTTATTTATTTGTTTGCTTTGTTTTGTGGTGTGTGTGTGTGTGTGTGTGTGTATGTGTACACATGCACACTACAGCAAATGTATGGAGGTCAGGGGACAACTTGGGGCAGCTGATTCTCTCTACCTTGTAGGTCTTAGCGATTGAACTCAGGTCATCAGGCTTGGCAACAGTGTCTTCACCATGTTGCTGTCTCTTATTTTTTAGTGTTCCATTACTTATCAACAGCATCAAGGTTGTCACTCTTCTGTTCTTATTGTTTTTATTTATTGAGACTGGGTTTTTTTGTAGCCCAAGATGGCCTCAAACTTGTTATGTAGCTGAGGATGACCTTGATTTTCTGCATCTCCTGCCCCTATCTCTTGAATGCTGGGATTACTCAATTCTATGTAGTGCTGAGGAATGAACCCTAGGACTTCATGCATGCTAGATAAACACTACTAGCTGAATGGATTCCCAGCCTCAAAGTTGCTCTTCAAATGTATCTTCAGATTGTCAAGCATTTATGGCATACTACCCATATTTGCAGATAGGAGACCACATTTTCTCAACACAGTACAAGATTCTATAAGTAATAACCATTATTTCAAATGTGCTAAGGTTCTTTTTTTCTTACCATAATGAAGGAAAAACCTTTCCAGAGAGAAACCCAGCCATGGGGACATGGAGGGATAGCAGTAGATTGGCTGTGAACAGCTATGGTCATAGCAGGACCTTCACAAACAGTACATCTGTAGAAGGAAACCAATATTATGACAGCTACTTTCTACCTTTACTTCCTTACAAGTTAAATAGGCCACTTGGTCCTTTTACAAAATGAAGGGATTGAGTTTTTACCTGCTAATATAGGCCTCGAGAGCTCTGCCAGTAATTAGAGCCATGTCCATTGGCATCAGAGCTGGTGTTGACAGCCAGTATGAATAATCATTCCGTGATGCAAAATTGCATACATTATTGATGTTACAGAATAAGAATGGCATTGTGGTAAATCGCTGCAGGCAGCTGCCCAGAGTGCCTAATAAAACATGAATCTGAGTATCACTTTCAGTAGATTAAAGTATCATTTTGAACATCATTATTTAGACACAGGTTAATTATCACATGACCAGTGACAAACCTGGAAAAAAAAATAAAACAAAAAATAAAAAACCCAAAAAACCAAACCAAACAAAACAATAGAAAGGAATTATTTGCAAATTGTAGTGTTGAAAAGTCTTAGCTTTGCTAAAAGTCAAAGCCTCAAATGGGTAAACAAATCCTCCCTGTCAAGAATGTTTCCTACAGCTTTTTCTAACCAGCATGGATAGAACTTGGGGCTGGATGTTATTCAATTGAGACAATGTCTTTGCTTCAAGTATTTCTAGGTATTCATAATAGCTAATAACCAGAGGAAACTTTAGAAGACATTAATTTGAGGACTAACAAAAGACAAATGTTTGAGGGGGAAGTTACTGGCATTGACCAACATAGCTGGGTTCTTTCTAGCAGTTTGCTCCTCAGGATGTAAATTAAGTCTCGGGCCACAGTTGTTCTCTCAAACACACCAGAAGACACTAACACTGTTCATAGTGACCTTCAGAGGAAGCTCCTGTCTTAGAAATATTTTACACACTGCATCATAGAGTGACCGGGAATAAGAACCTTACCAAGGTCTTGTCCATGAGCACGTTCATTTCCTTGTACAAAAAGAAGAGAAAACCCGCTATAGAGTGGCCGTGTTCCTTCAGGACATGAAGGTGTGGCTGTGGTTTGACTGTGTCGGGTGAAGACAAACCCTCGCATTCTTGTCCCAGAGGAAGGTGTTCCCTGGTCTCCTGGTTTTCCCTTTAAGCCTGGCAATCCATTCAGTCCAGGTGGTCCTTTGAAAAACAAATTATACATGTCACAACATGACCGGACTCTCAAACTTGTTTTCCCCAAAGTAGTAATTTAAATGAGTTTATGTGGCTGGTAAGCATCAAATATAAAAAGGAATCTTAGGAAAGAATGAGCTATAAAATGACTTGGGAGTTTTTATTTTTAATTATCAAGAGGGTTAGAGATTCCTAAAGCATACCTGGGTGTGTCTGTGAACGAGTTCTTAGAGATGATTAGATCATGAGGGTTCTGTCCTAATGAATGGATTGATTCCTTGATGGGTTCATAGATGATGGCTTTATTGGGAGTTGGTGAGGGGTAGGAAGTGGGGTTTGTTTGGATACTGTATTTTGCCTTGGCCCCTTCGGTATGGCTTTCCCTGCTTTCTGTCTTTCATGCAGTGAGCAATGTTCTACTACATAGCATCCATGCATAGAGCCAAACAATTATGGACTGAGCTCTCTGAATCCAAGTGCCAAAATAAATCTGTCCTTCTCTACATTATTTACATCAGATATTTTATCCAGCAACACAAACACAACTGCAATGCAATGGAAATAATAATATTAAATATTAGCCAGTTGATCACAGGATGTATCTTGTCACAGATACTTGTATGTATTTTGAGTTTTTTGGGATCAGGTCTTTTTTGATCATGGGATGTCTGGCATAGTGTCTTGAATTTGATTTGGTAGTCCTCATGTACAATTTGTATAAATGAGTGAATGCCTTACCTTACAATGTGTTTGTATGCAGGGGAATAGAATTAAATAAAATACCTACAACTTGTAAAAGCTGTTCAAGTAGGTAAGAAACATTACTAGGCTTTTGGTAAATGCAGAAAGGAATTATGTAAAACTTTGAACATTCTTTCTAGGAGTGCAAACTTTTAGAAAGTTTTTGATCCATTAGCAAGGCAAACAGACTTCTTACTGTAACAAGGGTTCTTTGCTTTATCTGTAATTGTAGCAAACAAAGTGATACTTATGCTTTGCCTTTTCTCTGCAGTTGCAGGAGGCTGATTCACTTTTGTCACTTTCTAAATAAGACTCTGAATTATCCTTTCTCCCTTCTTCCTGTCCCTCCCTCTTCTCCTTAGACATGTCCACAATGGCCTTGGCTTTAATACCTAGGAAGCAGACACATTCTTTAAGTTCCTAACCTCTGTTCTTATTCACAGAGGGCTATAATTGGCTCTGTTATGGTTTGATTCAGAAATGTTGCTCATAGGCTTATGGTTTGAGTAGTCAGTGTTTGTGGCAACTATTTTAAAGGCTGTGGATCCTTAGGAGGCAGGGCCTGACTGGTAGAAGTAGTCACTAGGGTTGGCCTTTGAAGATTTTACCTGCCAGTGATTCTAGTTTTCTCTGTTTGCTGACCCAGCAAGAGGTGAGAGCTGCTTCTGTCCTCATTCTGTGCCTTTCCTCTTGGTGACAAGTCTTTCCTCCCTTAACGAGGCTTTGAGGATGTTTATCACAGTGATGCAAAACTAAGTGATATGGACCTTAAGCAGAAGATGCTTTCTAGGGTCTCCATGGCAACTGTAAAATGATTAGCTGAGCAGGGCAGAAATTGGAGGTAAGATTTTATGGTCATACAGTCATTAATTCCAGTACTGAGGAGGCAGAGGCAGGCAGATCTCTGTGAGCTGAAGACCAGCCTGGTCTGTAGAGTGAGTTACAGGATAGCCAGAGCATACAGAGAAACCCTGTTTCAGACCCCCGCTGCCTCCCCCAAAGATTTCATGCTCATGCGTACTCTGCAACATTATGTTGCATCTCTACAGATCTAAGCTTGGATTCTTATATTGTTTCAATGAGGCCTCTATAGCATTTAACTACTCACTGTTCAATTCTCAGCACAGTTTGATTTGCAGTATCCTTTGCTTGCTGTCACTTCATTATAAAATCCAGCTTTGGTAACTAAAGTGTGTAAATTAATAGGACCATTTACAAAAGCACATTATGAATGAAGCCAAATGGGTGGAGGTCCTCTGATGTAGATTCCCAGCAACACTGGATCGTAAGTAACTGCAGTTAATATTACAATTAATATTACACTATCATATTTAAAGTGCCTAATCCAATTGGAAAACCATATGTGGAAATTATGCTTTCATTAATAAAGTCGATAACCTTAGGCAGTTAGATATTTCAGTATTTTTCCAGAGGGGTACTTGGAAACTTTTGCAGAAGGTAGATTTATATACATAGCTTATATTGCAAACAGAACATTATATTTATAAGGCTTTCTAAAAAACAGAATAAATACCTAAGTAGTTGATATGTATTTAAAAATAGTATCATTAAAAGGAAGCTTTTCTAAATAAGAAAGCCGAGTTGTTCTATTCATGCCAAGGTAGTATTTAAAACAAACAATCATTAACAACAAAACCCCCAACTCAGCATGATGTATTTGTTGAGAGCTAGATCAAACCTAGGCTTTCCCTGAAGCCCCTACTGTATGGAGAAGGAACATAGTTCTTTCTCTAAACCAGAGACATGTTTGGCAGTGTCAGTAACAGCCTAGGGCCAGGGCTTTGAGTGTTTTCTTTGAGATGCTGATACAGAGAAAAGAAACAGTTCTTTCTCCAAAACCCAGGATGCCTAATGACCTGGGGCAAGGACCTTGGGGGAGCTGTGGGTTAGGATCCTGAGAACTCAACTTTTCCCAGCTCAGCGCCAAGGCCACCCTGTGCTCACTCCCTGAAGATGCCCTTCAGGTACTCTGTGTTCTCTTTGTGCAAACACTGGGTGATTAGCTCCCCTCTCTTTCTCTAGTTGTATGATACTTTCCACTGACACTGTCCCATTTTTTTCCCCTGGAAACAGTACATTCAGATGCTGTTGTTCTTAACCAGCTTGTCTGGCATAAGACACAGCTTGTGCAACCCCTGCCTAACCTTTTCTTCTTATCTTCTGATCTCCTGCCCCTCCCACTTAGGACCCTGTCACTGAAGAGCCACCTGCTGATCCAGATCACAATACTGCTATAAGTATTAGCCAATGTAACACCTGGAGGTTATTAAAGAACAATTTGCCTTTAGGAAAATAGGATACTAACTAATACCTCATCAGCTCTATTTGTCCTTAGCCAAAGATTTACGAGTTGACTGAAATGAAAAGTACATCTGCCCAGGGCAGATTCCAGTCATTTGTGACTCTTCCTTCTTCCAAATGAACAGAAGGCACACTGCCTTTGTTCTAATCTGAACAATAGTACTAACTGAAAGACTCAGAGTACTCAGTCTTTCTTGCACTCACGTGTATAAATGCGTCTCCTCTGAACACTGAAACAATACTGTTTCAGTAAAGGGACATAAGCTGGATGTTTACCTTGCTGGCCCTTAGAGCCTTGGTTACCCTTTTCACCAACTGGTCCTGGAGATCCTGGCTTTCCATCCTTGCCTGGTTTACCTCTTGGTCCACAGGGCCCTAGGCAAAAGTCAGTGTTGGATTACAAGCCATCATATTAGAATAAAAGGTCAGGCTGCCTCCACCCACCCTAGGAAGCACAGGACTTCTGCAGTATTGCCAGGCAAGTCTGACCGTCCAGGAAGGCTTTTAGTCCTGAGCAAATGGGCATGTATCCCCACTAACTTCCCCAGAAGGCCTTAAGAAACTATGACTATATGAAACTGTAGGCTGTTTTGTTTTATTTTATTCCAGAATTCACGATGCCTAAGACGTAATCAAACCAATAAGTAATACTTTCCTTATCTCTCATGTGATTTGGACAAACTTAAGAGAACAGGAGTCCTATTCATAAATCTATTCCAATATGCTCAGACTGTGTGAGAGGTTAGGTTCGATTTCTAGATATCAGTATTCTGGAAAGACTTTGAAGTCATTTTTCTCTTAATACTTGGCTGTACAAATTGTGAGACGAGTCTGCATGTGCAGAACTTGAGTGTTGTTAGGCATTCATTTAAAAATTGAATCCTGAAGCTAGTGTTTGCCAGAGGAGATGGATTCAATACCTTTCTCCTAATAAAAACAAAACACAGTGTTTTAAGGTCTGTTTTTGCCTACTTTGTACTATGGTTCAGATGTTTTTACAAAGGTCCAATTTTTTTTTCCTGTTGGTCAAGGGTATAAGAGCCCAATCCTAAATTGATTGTACAAACCACTGCAGTGTTTAGTGTTTGCTGTGGAGTTCTCTTATTTGCTTCCAAAAATGCTTTACAGACTTTTTTTTTTTTTTTTTTTTTTTTTTTTTTTTTTTTTTTTTTTTTTTTTTTTTTTTTTTTTTAATTTTTTTTTTTTTTTTTTTTTTTTTTTTTTTTTTTTTTGTTCACCCTTTGCTAAGGATCCAGGTCAATGGTGTTAGCCTCACACCTGGGATTCCAGGTGGTCCCAGTGGTCCAGGATCTCCTTCCATTCCTGGTTGTCCAGGTGGCCCAGGTGGTCCTGGGCTTCCCGGAAGGGAGATGATCTTACGTGTGCCAGGTTTTCCAGGTGCACCTATTGACATAAACACAATGAGAAGATAGCTTTATGAAACTACCCTTTCTTCATAGAGAACAATAGCTATATTTAGACATAGAGAAATAGATATATTTACCAGGTGGTCCTTTTGGCCCAATTGGTCCTGGATGTCCAATTGATCCAGGAAATCCTGGATTACCCTTCTCTCCTAAGGAGGAGGAAGAGGAAGAAAGAAACAGAGGGGAAAAAAAACCCTTATTTTTTAATATTCAAAGAGAAGTTTGCCGAGAGTTCATTTTTTGAGTTTGGGAACCAATGAACTATTTTGGGTAAGTTATGATGTCCCACTGAACCCATGTTAGTATTTCTTGATAAGCCTCTACATTTAGCTGCTTCAGTGACCTAATTTCTTATTTTTTTGCTCCAGCTGTACAGAGCCCAGAATTTGTTATATCAGAAATTCCCATACATTTACTTATGTAACAAAGTGGTTAACATTTTACTTCTATTCATAATCTTTTGTACAGATGATTAAAGATTACCAAGAAATAGCCATTGATTTGGAGAAATACTCTATCAAAGTCTTAAAAGTGCACAGACATGACTGGGCATGTTGTCTTTAGTTTCAGCACTCAGGAGGCTGAGACATGTGGATTTCTGTGAGTTTGAGGCTAGCCTGGTCTACATAGCAAGTTCCAGGACAGCCAGTACTACATAGAGAGACCCTGTCTCAAAACAACAACAAATTACATAGGCACTGCATCTAATTACTTAAGAACTTTTAATAATACATATAACAGCAATAGGTGAAATATAGGAAGGTTGGGCTTAGTGGTGCAGATTTTTAGTCTCAGTACTCGGGAGACAGAAGCAGAAGGATTGCAAGGCTGTCTCAAAAAAGCAAAACAGAGAAAAGAAAAAAAAAACAGAGCTAAATAAGCAATTATTGCACCAAAAATTAGCTGATGACTCTTTTAGAAACTACCCACTTTCTCTGAGAACCAGAAGAAAGTATGGATGTTTGCTTATGACTATGAGAAGCAACTTAAATATTTTGGTGATGGAACTTTTTCCAAATGGAGAAGTGGAATCTCATAGCAGATCCAAACCAAATGTTTGGTTCTGAAATCTGATTGTATCCTATGGAGAGATATCACCGAAAGTGGTTATAAAAAAAGAATCTCTTCCTTGCTTACCTCTAAATATTTAAAAAGCATTTAAAGATGCTTTTCTTTAGTGGAGCCCTTATCTGCTTTCACACTGTCGATGTTTTTATTCTGAGACTTGGGAAAATGGTATCATTAACTTTGCCCAGGAAGGCTAGCCTGTATTCACCCAACCCAATCCAGGGAGATACCTCACAATAATTCATAATGATTTGTCTTCAGCTAACTGCTCCTTAAAAGGCTGCAGTCTCACTAGTGGTCTCTAAACAAACAAACAAGAAAAAAAGCCAAACATGCCCAATCAGCAAACCACAACCACCGAACAGCTTGGGATCAGAAACACCCTGGACTGACCCTTCAAACCCCACTCCAACTATAGGAACACCTGACTCACTCTTGAGGGAGGGGGGAAAGAACTGGATTTGGCCAGAAGTGGAGACTGATCTA
>PVIH01031731.1:0-10485 GCA_004025045.1 Sigmodon hispidus | reverse complement strand
TAACATGACAGTTTGTAATCCACAGCATGTGATTACCTTCATGTGCCAAGTGAGCTCTAGTTCTGGAAGACTTTCTTTCTGAAAGCAATATCAGGATCTGAAGGAACTGAAACATCAGTTAATGGGTTACTTTTAATTAATTTTGTAAAATTTTTAAGTCTGTTTTAATATCTATACAAATGGACTTATAGGTGTAATAACCTTAGTCAATATCACACTTTTTCTGACTGAATTTACTTTGGTCTTTTGCTTAAAATTAGACTATTTTTCTGCTTTTATTTGTAACTTTGTATTCTGTTTATTCTGATACAAATATCATACCTATTTTTGATTGTTGTAGGTTTGTAGTAAATACAGGATTCACATGGTATCAATATGTATATTATTTTATAATCTTATTGGACATTTCAACCAATCCATCAAGTGCCTATATCAAGATTACCAGAGAAGCAGATTCCAAGTGGCTTCCCATTTTTTCTTGGTCCCACTGAAAGGGAACCTCTATTAGACACATTGTGTCTGTGAATCCATAGGGCAGTTTTTCACTAGCTCTGATTCTCAGTTGCCCCCTCATTCAAGAAAGGTCTAAGTTCTAAAATCTCCCCTCAATGTTTTCTTTTCATTGCAGTTTTCACTGCAATTCCTTACATGGGTGAAATGCTTCAATGTTGTAATGTCTAGGCCCCAGGTTGCTTATGGCTCAGCCCAGCACCATGGAAGTAAGTGTCAATCATCCCAAAGTAATAATCTTCTCCTGTTCTTCAGAGGTTTGCATCATGCCTGTGTTTTTTTTTTTTTGTAGAGCTAGGGAGCACTTTGGAGTAAGAGTACACTTAGTCAGCTCAATACTGTCTGTCTCATAAGTCAGAAAAAAAAGCAAAATCATAAAATTTAAGACTACAAATAGAACAAACAGATATTCTGGTGCCAGCAGTCAAAACCACAACTGAGATGCCAGATTTCAACTCAACCAAAATAGATATCTCTTAGTTTCTCAGCCAGTGGACATTCTGCAGTTGAATTTGTTCATTAGCAAACTTTTACAAATTTCAGTCTCATTTACAAAAAATAGTGAGAAGAGCCCCCCCAAAAACATTCTAAATAATAGCACATAAAATTAAAGTAAACATAGAAACACAAACACAAACCTAAACACAGAACAAATAAAAAACTTAAAACTAATAATAGAAATCTTACTGGATACAAACCACCCAGCAAATTATAGTGGGCTGTAAATGATAGTTAGAGTTTTGAAAGTGCCTATGGAGTGCAGGAAAAGAGCATCATTTGCTATTAGAACCAGGGGATATTGCTATTGAAATGCAACTCTGGTGATCTAGAAGAGGTCTTTGTCTCTGGTAGTTTTTGTCTGTGGTAGAAGGTAAGGTAAATGACCACTTTGCTATATCTTTAAGAATAGTACAATCCCCTGGGAGGTGATCTTGTCATCATATCTCACTAGCCAATTAGGCCCTCCAGGTGATCTGTCAATCAGAATTGTTGGTGGGCTCTTCCTGTTGCAAGACTCAGGCTTGGCTTTGAGGAGGAAGTGGTGACAGAGGTTTGTGTGTTTGCACTGTTGATGCTTCTGCTGCAAGTTGAGCAGAGGACATGGCCAAGCTGGAAAAGTGCAACATGGTGAGTGAAGGGCTGCTATCAAACGATGAAGAGGTGAGATGAACCAGATATTGAGGTGCAAATGCTAGTGTGTTTTTTTCCCGGAGCCTGCCTTTTACCTGCAGCCAGAATCCCTTTTGTCTGAGGTCTCACATGGTCCTTAAAACTACCTGGTCCTAGTTGAAGCCTCTACATAGCTTTTATTTGTGGCTTAAACCTGCCCATAGAATTGAGAGGAGGGATCTGTTTGAAGAAACATATTTGAAGTCAAGTTTGAAAAACTGGTTGCCAAACATCAAGAAGTGTTTTTTCTCTAGCACATTCTAAAAATTTAGCAATTTGCATTCAAACCTAACATCTAAGATTCATTTATAGTTAATTTTGTGAAGGTTTTAAATTCATCTTATATACTAGGTAACACTTAACTAATAAGGTGTGATGTGTAAAAATAAAATTGTTGATATACAAGATTTATCCATGCTAAAGATATGTTAAATCTCACAAAATAAAATTTAACTAAGCATTGACTACTTCTAAAACATCACAGAGATAACCATGTGTAAGCAGGCCTGTTAGTAATTTTATTGATAGGATTCACACAAGATTCTTTAGCTATTTGTTTGCAAACCAGTAAAAAGTACTCCCAATTTCCACCCTGCCATTTGGCACAAATCTATATCAAACAGGGAACATTAACAAACTACTCATTGAGGTATGACAGAATCACAGGTATTCTTAAGGACTGGTGGGCCATAAAGTTCTTGTTTTTTTCTTGAAAAGAGTTACAGCTCTGCCAGGTAGTTTTCATTTTAAATTCACGTGATTTTTTTATTTATTTCTTTTTGTAACTTTTGGACTCATTATTCTCAAATTAGATTTAAAGTATCGTTATTACTCAGATTTTCTTTAAAAAGATTATTTGCTTTTAGATTCATAATTTTTGCATATTTTAGTGTCCCCATCATTGTAGGTAATTTTCATCTTGTAAAATTCAGGTACAGCTCATGCTATTTTCTTTCTGTACCATTAAGGTGCTTCTATTCTCAGAAATAGTTGTATAATATTTTAAAATATTTTTCTTTGATTTGAGTACATAGATCAAGCCCATTGTTTTCTAATTCTTTTGTATTAATATTTACTTTATCTGTGGGTTTTCTTTTTCTAAGATTTTATTTATTTATTATGCATACAGTTTTACAGAAGAGGGCACCAGACCTCATCATAGATAGTTGAGAGCCACCATGTGGTTTTCCTGGGAATTGAATTCAGGTCCTCTGGAAGAACAGTCAGTGCTCTTAACCTCTGAGCCATCTCTCCAGCCCCTATCTGTGGGTTTTCACACAGTAAGATAATGCAGCTGTTTGAATAATTCTTTTCTTTATTTTTAAGTGTCTTTTTATTTTATGTATTCTATGTTTAAATAAGATTCAAGATGTTTTGTGGATAGTATTGAGACTTTGTAGAAAGAGGTTTCTTTCTGCTATATAACCTAGAAATGTTTCAGCTAAATTAAATTAATTCAATTTAGCTAATTAATTGATTTATTTCAGCAGGGTTTGTTGGGCTGATTCCTGGAATTCATATATGTAGATCAGGCTCATCTTATACTAGTGGTGATCCTTCTACCTTCCAAATGCTAGGATTATAGATGTGTGCAACAGCCAAGAGTCTCTTTTTAGTTACAAGCTAGCTTGTGTTACTCTGTCTGACACAGCCCTGAAGTAGGAGCAACCATGAACAACATGAAGCAAAGATTTTTATTTGCAGGAAGGCTCTAGGGGCTTCAGAACTTCTGGGTTACCATTCTGGGATTGCTTCAAGTTCAGGTTAGGGTCACCTGCTATGAATTTGTTAAATACTTTAAACTCTCGTGATGTTTTAATATTTAGCAATTGTTGTTCCCCTAAATTACCTGATCAGCATGTCTATCAGGAGACTATCTGTTCCCTTCCTAGGGAGAGAATGTTTGGAATGTCATGTATCATCCTTTAGGTGCTGGTTCCTCCAGGAATTGTGTGTGCTTACAGACTCTCAGAACCCTTCCTGGTACCAGATTCTGCCTAGTGAGAGTCTAGTTTCTCTCTGTTTTTCATTAAGCTTGTCAGGGCAGATGTGTGGTCAAGTTGCTCTGAGGCACAAGGTCTGCTACCTTTCCCCTATATAAAATAGGTAATTTAAGTTAAAAATTCTGGCCTGAAATAAGATGTCCTAAAGTTGGGAACTTATAATAAAAAATAAGTGTATTTGTTTTTATTTTGGAGCTGGGTAACAGGACTCCTAAGGAAAAAAAAACTCCAAATTAAGCACACACAACAATTTCTAAAGCAACAAATGTTTCAAACATAAAACAAAAGCAAATGACAGCCAATACTCAATAAATAACTTACTTTTCATGTGATAGAATTTTGTACTAATTGTGTGTCAAAGTAGTTTAAGTTGCTTCATATTTTCATGGTAAAATTGTATAAAATTTTACCATTAGTATATTCACTTTAAAAATATCAAAAACTTTTTTGTCCATATTGCATTATAAAACATTTCTTTATTAAAAACCATACTTTTAAACTTAAAGAAGGCAAAATGTCAATTGGGCAGGCCTAGGCCTGATATAGGGCTTCTAAGGGGTAGAAACTTTCTAGGGAGAATATTTTCAAGGCTGGGAGTGGTCAGATTTTATTCCCTGAGCTTGAACAACTTACATATTGTCTGCAACTTAAGTGGATTGTATGCTCAATTCATAAAAGATAGAAAGTATTTCTTTAGTTCTGGTTTTCAGACCAAAGTAAGTTTCTTCCAGAGGAACTTTTTGGGTTTTTTTGTAGGTTTCTTGGTTGGGTTGTATTTTTTTCACTGGCCTTTTAAGCTAATGACAAGGCTTCATAAAATTAAATATCCATTTTATAATGAGTTTGCTGATGCAAAAATTAAATAAGTATAGACATTATAAGTTTTAGCATTATTGTTTTTGAAATAGATTTCAATTTCTAGGAAATTTAACAATAATAAAAGGTATAGTTCTCACAATATATGCAATACTTAGAAAGAAATGGAGCAAGAAAATAATTTTTATGAACACTTGTTGTAAATCAGTGAACAACTGAAAAAAGACACAGCAGTATTAGTCAAGGTTCTTGCTCCAGCAGAATTGATTGAATAAATTTTTGTATGTTTTTATAAAGTTTATTTATTAGAATGCCTCATGGGCTTTGGTCAAGTTAGTTAAACACTGTCTCTATACCAATGGAAAGTTGAAGAACCACCTTTTACTTCTTTAATCTAGGTGGCTGAATTACTCAAATGGTTATAGTACATGCAGAAACATCTAAAAACTTTTTTTCTAAAGAGAGTAATAGTCTTCTGTTGTTCATTTGATCTCAGAACTATGCATTCTACACAATGACTGTGTTATATATTGTCTCTATATTAAATTATTATTTTGGAAAACAAAGTCCTTTAATGAAAAGATGATAAAAACAGAGTAAAAAGATAGCTCTGGAGAGACATGAGAAAAGATTATGAGAGAATGAGATGATTGAGTGGGAGAAGCAACAGAGAGAAAGAACTAAGAAGTAAATATCTTGCTTGATAAAGGAATTCATTTGGGGGTTAAAAAGAAACCTCCTGCTAGGAAAGCATCCTAGAGTTCACAAGATGTCTAAGCAATAATGGAGAGTGTGCCTAAATAGGACTTCTATAATTAATTGAATAACTAACATAATTGTCATTATACAAAATTCTTCTAGAAATTGATGACAACAGAAGCAGAGATCTGTAGGTAAGCATGGGGTGGAGCACCTGGTTCAGCTAAAGATGGAGTAGAGATTGTATATGAGCAAAGGAAAAAGGATCAGGTGGAGACACATAGAACTTGTTAACCCTAACTATTTGAAACTCACCCACCCAAAATAATTGCTGAGAAACTTTCATGAAAGAAACTAAAACCTATGAATATAGATTACAGTAGAACAGAATGGGAATTTTGTGGAGCCTCTTGCAGTAGTATGAGAATTTATTTCTGATACATGAACTGGCATCACAGAGCCCATTCATTACAGAAAAGTAACATATTCAGCCTTGATACTGGAACACGGAATTGGACCTACCTCAATAAAATATGCCAGGCTGGGGGGCTGGAGAGATGGCTCAGTGGTTCAGAGCACCGTCTGCTCTTCCAGAGGACCCGGGTTCGATTCCCAGCACCTACATGGCAGCTAATAACTGTCTGTAGTTCCAGTTCCAGGCAATCACCAAGGCAAATAAATAAATAAATAAAGTTTAAAAAAAATATGCCAGGCTGATCTCCCTCACTTTTAAATTCAGTGACCAATAAACGAGTGATGGAGTAAGAGAGCTTCAGTAAAGGAAAGAGTGGGGGTATAGGAAAATGATTTTTAAACAAAAATGTTAAGAACTTATAGTGCAAAGTGAATATGACAGATGCTTTTCTTTGTTGTCTTTATACCTCTCTGTGATATTCTGGACTTTCTTTCTCCAGTGTGACAGAAATTTACTCCATCTTGCATAGTATAGAGAGCTATACAAACAAGCTTTCCAATTTGTATGCAGATAAAAGGGAAAAGTGCCTTTGGTATGCAAATAGATAGCCTGATCTGCAAATGGAGTCAGGACTGAGTAACATTGATATGCATATCACTGCTGATCTGTAAAAAAGTGTCTATCTGGAATGGAATTCATGGTCAAGAATCACTAGGCCAAGTAGTGTAACCAAATGTCATGTGTATAGGCCTCCTTGGCCAATCATGATTCTTTTTCTTAAAACTTTATTTATTTATTTGCCTTGGTGCTTGCCTGGAACTGGAACTATAGACAGTTGTTAGCTGCCATGTGGGTGCTGGGAATTGAACTCGGGTCCTCTGGAAGAGCAGATGGTGCTCTGAACCACTGAGCCATCTCTCCAGCCCCCAATCATGATTCTTTAGATGACCTGAGAGTCAGAATTGATGCAGGGTCCTTCCTTTTCTCTGTTTTAGTTTTGTGTTTGAAGAGGAGCTTGCACCAGCAATTTTGTGTGTTGTGCTGCTTGTGTTGCTGTGGGAAGCTGAGCAGAGAACATGGCTGAGCTGGGAAACCAGATTATGGTAAGTGATCAGCTGTTGTTCATTACTGGGATTGTGTATATAGTATTATGTGCAAGCTAGTATGGTCCTTCCCACATGTTGGTCAGAATATGAAGCCAGAATTCTCTCCTTCTAGGCCCCATGTTGTCTTGACACTTTCTCCAGCAAACAAATGCCTCTGTAATGTTATCCTATCATTTGTTCAGAAAATGTTGCCAAGGAACTGTTCGAGGAAACACCTTTATTTCAACTTTAACCTGTTTTTTGGTGTACCCAGAGAAAGCAGGATATCTGTTTGCAAATGTAATGCCTGAATCACAAACTCAGAAAGACCACCAGAGACAAGATATCTGAAATGCAACAGCAAGTTCATTGTCAGAAAGATAAAACCCTAGGCAGGGAGCTGGTGCTCTGTACTGCACTTGCACCACATGAGTGTGGTGCATGGAAGAGCTGAGCTCCCCAATTTGCACAAGCTTTTTATAGACAAACACCATGTGGCTGGATTACTTGGGGTCAAGGACACAGCTATGCTGTAAATGTATTCATGCTTTGGGCCTTTTTACAGTTTAGCATTCCTTGACCCCACCTTGGTGGCTTGGCCAGCAGGTTTTATTGCCTGAGGGTTGGAACATTCAGATGTCCTTTGCCTTAGCTCATTCTCTCCTTGAACTGTGTAAGGCTCTGCCTGAAATGTGAAAATGTGGTCTTTGAAACTCCCTGGCCTATGCCTCTGAATAACTTTGACTTGTGGCTTAAATGTTCCAATAAAATTGACAACAGTGAACTTTCTATACCTTACTAAAGTGTAGAAACATTTTGGTAACCAACTTCAACATGCTTTTGGAAACCTGGTTGCTACACATGAAGAAGAGGCCTAGTTTCTTTATTACTTTGTAGAAGTTTAACATTTTCACTTAAAGTTTATATAAAATTAATTCATAGTTTACTTTGTGAAGGATTTTAAAGGCATCTCATGTTTTAGGTAGCACCCAAATAATAAAGTATAATGTAGAAAAATAAAATTGTTGGTATACAAGATTAACCAATAGTAAGTAGATATTAATCCTCACAAAATAAGAATTAACTGAGGCATTACTCTTTCTAAAATACCACAGAGATACATGTGTACAACTAGGCTTCTTCAGAAATTTTATTGGTAAGATCCACACAGACATTTCACTCCAACCAATTATATAGGATCTACTCCTGGTTTACAACCATCTGGAATTCAGAAATCTGTATCAACAGGGGACTTTAAAAAGTTACTCATTGAGATATGACTGGATGACTTGCATCCCTAAGGTCTAGTGTGCCATAAATTTCTGGTTTTATTCTTGAGAAAATCATAGTTTTGCCAGATTTTATTTAAATTGTTGTGACTTTTGGTTTATTTTTGTATCTTTTGGACCATGTGTACTCAATTAGATTTAAAGAAACATTACTACTAAGACTTTCTTTTCAAAAGGTTATATGCTTTTAGATTGATGATTTTTGCATATTTTTGATTCCCCACCATTCTGCATAATCTTGACCTTGAAGTAAAACTCAGGAATAGCTCATGTTATGCAGTTTCTGTACCATTAAGTTGCTTCCTTTCATTGAAATACTTGTTTGGTGTTTAAATTTTTTTGACATAATTTTAGTAAGAAGACCAAGCACTTTGATTTATAATTTCTTTGTGTTAGATTTTATGTTATCTGTGACTTCTCTCACAGTTAGTTATTTGTGCTGATCAATTACTTTATATCTTATTTTTTAGGGATTTTGTTTATGTTTCCTATTAAGGGCAGTCTTTTCTATAACAGAAATATAATACTGATTCAAAAATGAAAATGTTTTATTTAAATGGATAGCGACATAAATGGATTAGTTCTCTACTTGTTTACTAATTATAATGTGGTCAGCCAATTATCCATATGTGTACACCATCAAAAATTAGACACATCTGGTTATATCATCCATACTTATCAAGGTAGAATTTTATAGGGATTTGACATGGGATGGAATGATGAGATAAAATGTAAATTATAATTTCCAATTGACTTAATAAATTTTAACTAAAAGAAATAGGCTACATAGATGGCTCAGTAATTAAGGAGAACGTATGATTTTACAGAGAACTCTGTTTTCATTCCCAGAATGAACAGTGTAGCTAAGCATTTGCTATAATGCCATCATTAGTTATCTCCAGCCTTTTTCTGAGCTCTGCATGTACTGTACACAGACATGTACAGACAAACAGCATTTAATTAATATTCTTAAGTTAGGTAGAGAATATAATGAAGTTTTCATAGCCCTGAGATAGACCTCAAGTCAAGGTGTGTTGATGTACTTCTGGTCTTACATGGACCATCAGTGACCTTTCTTTGAGCTAGGCAAAGGCAGCTTTATTTGGAGGTTAATAGCTCTCTTCATAAATGTTCATTTCTGAGCAGAGTATTCAGTGCTATTTAAAATTTTTATATTTGTATTCTCTAGCATTGTATTTTTAAAAGTTCTAACATTAGAGCAGTTATCTTTTAGGTTGAACATCTAGATTCATAGCAATCTTTATCACTAGTCATTTACCTGATTCTCAAATAAGTCATTTTAGTTTAGAACAAATATGCCCTCAAAATTTATTTCTATCATCTTTAACATTTTTATATTTTTGTGAATGACTTTGAGTAAGAATGCCTCTAAATGTCTCTGCTTTTACATTGTGATAATGTTCAAAAATGATGTCTTAACCTACACTGCATAGTAATAGAAAGAATACTGCGTGAACATTTTCAGACTCTATAAATAAAATTCACATGCTTTTTTGCTGGTAAAAAACCATTGTCTATGGACAAATGTCATACTTTACTTTTCTAATTCAGTTATTAAATTTCCTTCCTTTCTTTAATCTTGTTAATTGGCAACTCTTGGAAGTCAAAACAACTATCTCTGAAATTAATGGAAACTCAACAGAGTTGGGTACACCTATGACAACCTTTTATAAAACTTTTAAAATTAAAGAACCATCTTTAATCTTGATCATTTGATGTGATACAAACATTCAGTTGCTTGTTTTTTGTGCATTCCCTTAATACCAGCCCTTAGGAGGTTGAAGCAGTTCAGTTTTTTGAATTTAAACCCAGCCTGGTCTACAGAATATGTTCTAGATGTGCAATGATATTCTCTGTCTTGAAAATACCAGAAAATAAAAAATAAATGTGAAACAAAATACAAGAACCATCTTTAATTTTGTTTGCACATATAGAACATTTTGAAAAGGAAAATTTTATCTTTAAATTTGCATCAACACTCTATCAATATGAAACATTTGAAACTAGCAGTAGCTTGTATTTTATCCAAACCAATAGTAATTCAAAATGAAGCCCTCCAAATGATGACACAGATCCATAACCAGATATAACTAAATGACCAAAATTTTAAATTTTTTTCCCTGTGGAAATAAAGGCTGCTTTTTGAACAGGTTTACTATGTAAATGGTTTAATGCCACAGGCAGCAAGAGCATAGGAAAAGAAGGTACCTGAGCTGTAGATTATCACTGACTTTCCAGTTATTTTTGAGAATGTTAGGGATGAACCCTAGTGAGGGAAGAAGTTTTTATCAATTGCCTGAATATTCAGCTCTGCAGCAGTGCATACTAGTTTTTCCCTTGCATGTGCCAAGTTCACCAAGTCACCAATGTGACATTATTCATGACCTCTCCCCTCCTTGCAAGAGCTACTGTAGGCCACTCCACTGCTCTTAGTTATGGCAAATTCTCAAATAGCCTGGGTCCCACTTGAGGCCAGA
>PVIH01031730.1:0-10468 GCA_004025045.1 Sigmodon hispidus | reverse complement strand
CCTGGCTTTCCTGTTATTCCAAATGAAATTGAGTATTGTTCTTTCAAGGTCCAAAAAATATTGTGTTGGGATTTTGATGGGCAGAGCATTGAATCTGTAGATTGCCTTTGGTAGAATTGCCATTTTTACTATGTTGATCCTACCAATCCAGGAACATGGGAGAGCTTTCCATTTTCTGATATCCTCTTCAATTTCTTTCCTCAGTGATTTAAAATTTTTGTCAAATAGGTCTGTTATTTCTTTGGTTATAGTTACTCAAAGGTATTTAATACTATTTGCAGCTAATATGAAGGGTAATGTTTCCCTTATTTCTTTTTCAGCTTTTCTATCTTTAGTGTATAGAAGGGCTACTGATTTCTTTGAGTTTATCTTGTATCCTGATACATTGCTGAAGGTGTTTATTAGCTGTAGCAGTTCCTTGGAAGAATTTTGTGGGCCACTTATATATACAATCATATCATCTGCTAATAGAGATAGTTTCACTTCTTCTTTTCTAATTTGTATCCCCTTAATCTCTTTTCTTTCCCTTATTGCTTTAGCTGAAACTTCAAGAACAATATTAAATAGATAAGGGGAGAGAGGACATCCTTGTCTAGTTCCTGATTTTAGTGGAATTGCTTTTAGTTTTTCTCCATTAAATTTGATACTGGCTGTTGGCTTCTTGTAAATCACCTTTATTATATTTAGGTATTCTCCCTGTATTCCTGATTTCTCCAGGGCTTTAATCATAAAGGAGTGTTGGATTTTATCAATGGCTTTTTCATCATCTAAGGGTATGATCATGTGGTTTTCTTCCTTTAGTTTGTTTATATAATGCATAACATTTACAGTTTTTCATATGTTAAACCAGCCCTGCATTTCTGGGATGAAGCCTACTTGGTCGTGGTGGATGATATCTTTTATACATTGTTGTGTACGGTTTGCCAAAATTTTGTTGTGAATACAAGGGAAATTAGTCTGTAATTCTCCTTCTTTGTTGTGTCTTTGAGTGACTTAGGTATTGGGGTAATTGTAGCCTCATGAAAGGAATTTGGCAATATTTCTTCAGTTCCAACTGTGTGAAATAGTTTGAGGAGTAACGGTAGTAATTCTTCTTTGAATGTCTGGTAGAATTTGGCACTGAAACCATCTGGACCAGGGCTTTTATTTTTGGGGAGATTTTTAATGACAGCTTCAATTTCCTTAAGGGTTATAGACCTGTTTAGGTGATTAATCTGATCTTCATTTAATTTTGGTAGGTGGTACCTGTCCAGAAAGCTGTCCATTTCTTCTAGGTTTTCCATTTTTTGGAATATGTATTTTCAAAATATGATCTGATAATCCTCTGTATTTCCTGGGGGTCCTTTGTTATGTCCCCCTTGTCATTTCTGATTTTGTTGATTTGAACACTCTCTCTCTGTTTTTTGATTAGTTTGGCTAAGGGCTTATCTATCTTGTTAACTTTCTCAAAGAACCAACTCTTAGATTCATTGATTCTTTGTATTGTTCTTTTTGTTTCAATTGTATTTATTTTAGCTCTAAGTTTGATTATTTCCTGCTGTCTATTCCTTCTAGGGGAATTCACTTCTAATTGTTCTAAGGCTTTCAGCTGCACTGTTAGGTATTTGGAGTGGGATTTCTCTAGGTTTTTCATATAGGCATCTAGCGCTATGAATTTTCCCTTAAGACTGCTTTCATTGTGTCCCACAAGTTTGGACTCATTGTGGATTCATTTTCATCAAATTCTAGGAATGCTTTGTTTTCTTTCTTAATTTTTTCCTTGACCCAGAGATGGTTCAGCTGAGTGATGTTTAGTTTCCATGAGTTTGTAGGCTTTCCTTGGGTTTTGATGTTGTTTAACTCTAACTTTAGGCACTGGTGGTCTGATATGTTACAAGGGATTATTTCCATTTTTTTGTATCTGTTGATATTTGCTTTATGACCAATTATGTGGTCAATTTTGGAGAAAGTTCCATGAGGAGCTGAGAAATATGTATATTCCTTTGCGTTTGGGTGGAAGCTTCTGTAGATATCTATTAAATCCATTTGCATCATAACCTCTTTTAGACTCCTTATATTTCTGTTGAGTCTCTGTCTGGTTGATCTATCCAGGGCAACCCTATTTCAAAACAGTAGACAGATGGGTGTCCTCTCTTGTCTGAATCCATTCACAGTTTGACCCAAATGAAACAGAGAAGAGCAATGAGATTCTTTCCTCTTTGGTTACATTTTCCTATGCCTTGGCTTGCTGCCCAGATCTCAGAAGTAGGTCATCTTTGACAAAGCAATGCAGATCACAGAGGAGGACACAGCACTGAACATGCTCCATGGGCACAAAACACAGCTGTGGGAGTCCTCAATCCAGATCATAAAACATTACACTAAAATAGTCATTAAAAATGTCCCAAAGTCCCAGAAAAGAAACTCATCATCATTGGTGGAAATGTGATAAGTGCAGCCAATGTGGACACAAAAACTAAAACTAGCACCTCCGTGTGATCATAGTTTTACAGTCTATATGGTAAGCCATATGGACTCAACTTTCCTGCACTGAGACTGTGAAATTTCTTCTGTTTCTTTTGCTATTTTGGGCCTACATGCCTATGCTACCTATAATGTCTTTTTGCTATGATAGTATACCATGACCAAGGCAACCTATAGAAGGAAAAATTTATGTGAACTTACAGAGAAATTAAGTCACATGCCCTTTTTTCTGAATTTTTTCTTCATTTTTGGTTTTTACCTTTCCAAATATGAGAGATGGAGAGTAGACTCCAAGCACTGTACTGCCAAGTGGAAGGTCACTGTATTTTTATATCAAATTTAGGAGGCAAAGCCAAACTTTTGATGTGGATTTTACTTTTAATTTATATAGTTTTACATAATATGTATACTGGTTTCTAGAAAGAACTTACCAGTTTCCCCAGTTATGTGCCTCTAACACTAGCCAGCTACTAATGGAAGCTGACACTGTGATGGGTAGACCTGGACAACTTATTTGACTTTGCAGTAACATAGAACCATGGCTTGATGAAATACAGATCCCAGCAGGAGCTCAAACTCTGTAATGCCAGATATTAGATAAGTTGCTACCTGTAATGGTTAAAAGCAAAGAGGTATCAACCTGCTTGGGCATGCATGAAATAAATTGTTATGACACAATTACATTCTGAGATGAATTTATCTGAGTTACAGATAAGCAAGAAGTGCTAGCCCATAGACTCCCTAGGTACCCTAGCTAGCAGCTAGTGCATACTTGTTCTAAAATTCTTAGAGTTGGAAAGTGACAGGAGCTCTGCTAAATGACTTAGTCCATCATAAGACAAGGGAATGGTCTCAAGGCCCAAATTATTTCTTAGCTAAAGTTTTGTGCCTTAAACTAAGTGGATGGGAGAATATGGTAACATAAAAGTCCTAGCCTGTGGGAAAAGAGGATAGAAATTTCTCATGATAGAGGACTTCAAAATGACATTCTTATGCCAAATAAGCACAACAGACATTTTGCCTTTTCTCTATGCCAGTGTCACTCTCTACAGAATGGAACGTTAAAACCGCTTTACTTCCACTCATCTCCTGAATTTGCTATTATAGAGTAAGAATTTTATTTACATTAATTTTGAGGTTAGAGACTTGGGCCATGCTGGGACTTGAAGATTGTTGTGTCTGTCCACCATCACATGGCCTGTTTTTCTTGGAGAAATAATTCTTTCCCATCTCCATACTTCTTTGCTCCATGCTTTGCATCTGCTCTTCTATCTACTGCATGAAGTTCTGGAAACTCAAACTTTTGATTTTACTTAGTTATAATGACATAAACAGGCTAAAATAAAGAATAAGCTAATGTCATACCTTTCCAGATTCTTATATTAATATCTTCTATGTTTTGTATGTTATAGGTTATTGATACTACTACCACCAATATTACTACTAATATAAAAACCTTTTAACAGTCACTCTATGAATTAAAAAGAACCCTCTCCCTTAAATAACCTTACAACAGTAATTTTAGCTAGATTACTGTTTTGTTTGAATTCTTTTGAATGATGTTGACATCAATCTAATGATATTTTACTATGTATTTCTGGTTTTCTCTCTGCTACTTTCACTCATTCAAAACTGAAAGCAATCCTATGGTATATAATGGTAGATCATTTTCTCAACTGTATGTAATGGAATAACTATTTTTTACTATCTTGTGTTTTCTATATGTTTTTCAGGAAACTTATAAAACCTCATTACTTACTAGTATGTACACAAGTTACATTATCCCATTGGCATAGTTTGGATCCAGATTTCTTTTTATTAATACACTGTACTATCCTTTAAGCCAAACAACTGCCATCTTCATAAGACCATCTATGTCTTATAAAAGATAACCACAGCTGGATTTATGAATTATTGCTGTTTTTTTTTGTAGAAGGAAGAGATAGGAAGGGCCATTTGATGCTCTTCTGAGTAGCCATTCTTCCCAGTCAGTTGTAAGCAGTTTTATCCTAATGACATGTGGCCTTGAGGTCTTGGGGAGTAGTTAGAGTATATGAGATGGAGAAAACTAGGAAGAGGGATGCTACCTATGTCACCATGAGGAGGCCAGATTAGGCAATAGATTTTCCAGTGTCATTACTTTCAGGTCAGCCTGTCAACAACACCTCACTCATGCTCTATAACTAAGGTCAATACACTTCTTGGTTATTGTTGTCTGGGAGCCAGCCTCCAGCAGCATAGGCCTCAAAGTGTATTCACACAGTCAGTGCATACTAAGGGGGTTGGGAGAAAAAACACTCACACACCCTTTTGATGATTTTCTACTGCACAAATACTATTTGATATTATAATAAAACCTGCAGCCAGATATTGGGGAAAAGCTGAAATATCAAATATAAATAAAACACAGCCAATTCTCACCTAGCCAAGTCCTCAGATCTGTCTGTACAAATCCTCAGTCTGCAACTCTTCCCATTCTCAGTCAAAAAGGGAAATGGCAGGGGAAGCTGAATTCCTTCCTTCTCATCCTCCACCTATCTAGAATTACAGCTATACTATCTAGCCTATTTTTACTTAGCAAAATTAAAGAAAATATTCTATTATCTACTTTACCCTTGTTAGTCTAAATTCTTATATCTAATTTACCTTTTATTATAAATAGGGAAAACTATACTTATATAGAAACATTAAAAAGAAACTTTGGGTGACTATCCAGGCAACCAGATGTCTCTGTCATTTCCAGAATTTGGAAGTTGCTTGTAATGCACTTCATGTTATCTAAGTTGATGCCACATCCTTCTATGTCTTCCTCTGCTCTGGACACAGGGTCTGTGCAGTCCAGAGAAAGTCCATCTGTGATTTTTGGTTTTCTATGGAAGTTCCCTAAAGGCCAGAATACCTCCCACCTTCTAAGACCTGTATGCAAAGAAATAAACATCTTTCAACTTTCCCTACGTTGTAAAACTTTTCTGTAAATCTTCAATCTGTCTCTCCTAGTAAAACTATTGTTGACATAGGAGTCCACCTACTGCTTTCCCAGAACTTGATGGCACTGAGAAGCCCTTTCTTTCCCCCTTAGTTCATTTGTGTCAGTTCTTTTTAAACTAGCCAATACTGAAAGATAGTGAGCTCAGATATCAGCCAGTGAGGAAAAGACATAAAAATTTCCTTCATTTATTATTATTAGAAAGTCTCTAGTATACTGGCTGAGTTTGAAGAAGAAAACAAAAATAAAGAGGAATTGTGAGAAATATGGCAGATTTTGTTTTTTTGTTTCCTATTAAAAGACTGGATATAATAACGGAAATAAAAACTAAAGGAAATCCCTGCCCCAGTGTGCTCAGTTTGGGTGCTCACTCAGTTTTTGCAAAAAGACATTATCTTGCAGAGTTGCTTTTGTTTTGCCATGTGTTTCTTTGTGGAAACAGGGTGTTTCCAATATCCACATGCCACATAATTGTCAGTTTATGTGGTGGCTCCCCATGATTCCAGCCTTTGACATGGAGACAGAACAAGGTGAAATAAGCTAGCTAGGGAGACTAGCCAAATCAGTTAGCTCTTAGTTTGACTGAGAGCACCTGCATCAATGAATAAGGTAGAAGAATGATATAGGGAGATTCCTGATAACTTGGCCTCCACATGCACAAGCATGAGGTCATATCTATGTGAACAAGTGTGTGTTTGTGTGTGTGTGTATGTGTGTGTGTGTGTGTCTTACACTACATACACATTCATGGAGGTGGCAGAAGAGATGGGTTTAGCTTAGTAAAAATCTCTGGGCTTGATCACTGGCATTATAAAAATAATAAAGCCAGAGAAAGGAGGGACAGAAGGAGGCAGGAAGGGAAGGAGGGAGAGAAGAGATGCTTTGGAAATGTCTTATCTCCAATTCCACCTCAGGTATTGGTGGGATAGGATAGCTTATCTATAGTTTATATAAAATTGGTGGTGAAAAGTGAAAAGGAAACCCAGAACGTTCAAGAATAAGTCATATTAGCTTTGTTTTCTTTTATGTTTTTTTTTCTGTTTAAAAATGGTCAAGTGTCTCTTCAACACAAACTCACATTCTGTTTCAATCAGCACCATCACTTACACGCTTATACAGGAACTCATAGGAAATTCATTCTGTCTTTCTCCCACTGACAGCTAAGTCTGCACTACAATTCTGAGAATGCAGATTCTGAATTATTCATGTGCTCACCAGAGCCATTGTGAGAACTGCTGCTTCTCTGTGCTCCTGGCAAGATTCATTCTTTGAATTAGTTGATGCTGCTGGGTCAGAGCTACTTCTGAGACAAAACACTTGATTAAGTGAAGGAAGGGTAAAGAGGGTGTTATGCTAATGACCAGCATAAAGAAATGTTATCTTTTGCAAGGACTATCTCTGAAATACACAGAGATGCTCAAGCAATTTATTTCTATTAGTCGTATAACTCTATACTACATTTTTAATGTTTTTTGTGGCCTATTTTTATCCCATTTTAATGTTAATTATATAATTTTTTTGACCTACTTTTATACAAATCACATAAGATCAATAAATGTTTATTAACTTCCTTCTCTGCCTGGAGAATGGCTGTGCAGACATATCTATAATTTACAGACATAAGTAGGTCTCAGCTTCCTTGCTATCAAGACACTCTTTTCTTCTTTCTGATGCAATTCTCCAATGAAGAAAATTTAAAACCTGTTTTAAATAAAAAAGTCAATACAGGATTCCCAGCATGGAAAGTTCTGTTCTGGGACCAGGATCGGCCTGTGGTGCCTGATCCCAGACACACCTTGGCAGAAAGGACTGGGATTTGGCTGTGAGGGGTTCCTCCAGCCACACATAAAAGAGGGGACATTGCATGGCCAATCCTGCCTCCAACTACATGAGCAGAAAAGGACTGAGGACTTTGAAATTCTGACCCTTCCAGAGGTGAGGTGAGCAGGTTCTGACACCTAATCCCACAACCAGAAAGTTGTTTTTTCAGACCAGAGTCAATCTGCAGAGTCTGATCCCAGACTCTGCTTAACAGACAGGACTAGGGTTTGGTTGTGAGGGGCTGCTCCAGTCACAATTAAAAGAGGGGATATTGAATGGCCAACCCCACCTCCAGGGCAAGTTGCATCATCAAAGAGGGACTGAGGCCTTGAAATTCAGACCCCTGTCCAGAGCAGAGTCAGAGATTCAGCAAACCCCTTGCTCAGAGGAGACAGGAGACACACAAGCCCTCTTGCCACAACTGACTAGGAGCTGACAAATCATGAACCACTGAAGCCATGGGAATATGCCAGTGCAAAAATACACATAATAATATAAAGAACAACAAAGCAACTCCAGAAGAAAGTGGTGGTTCTACAACTACAAAACCTGAAAAGAGCAATGAAGAGGAATCAGAAGGAAACAACATCAAAACACCTTTATGAAGATTATTGAAGCCTTCAAAGAAGATATAAAAAAATTCTCTTAAAGAAATAGAAGAAAATACAAACAAAAAATTGGAAGAGATAAACAAATCCTCGAAAGCAAACCAAGAAAAAGTAAACAAAAAAATGAAAGAAACATTCCAGGAACTAAAAGCTAAAATAGAAGCAAAAATTAAGGTACAAATTGAGGCAAAGATGGAAATAGAAAATGTGAAGGAAAGAGCTGGAACTAAGATAAAATCATAACCAACAGAATCCAAGAGATGGAAGAGAGAATCTCTGAAGTGAAATACTTAGTAGCAGAAATAGGTACATCAGTCAAAGAAAATACTAAAACCAAAAGAGCCATAACACAAAATGTTCAGAAAATCTGGGATACCACGAAAAGACCTAACTTGAGAAAAATAGGAACAGAAAAAGGAGAAGAATACCAGCTCAAAGGCACAGATAATGTATTCAATAAAATCATAGAAGAAAACTTCCCTAACCTGAAGCAGGAAATGCCTATAAAGCTACAAGAAGCTTACAGAACAACAAAAGATATGACTTCAAAAGAAGTCAGCTCACCACATAATAATCAATCCACAAAACATACAGAACAAAGAAAAAAATTTAAGAGCTGCAAAAGAAAAGAGCTAACTTATAAAGTCAGATCCATAAGAATAACTCCTGACTATTCAGTGCAAATGATGAAAGCTACAAGGGCTTGGTCAGAAGCTATACAGATGCTAAAAGAGCATGGCTGCCAAACTAGAATACCGTACCTAGCAAAATTATCAGTCACCATAAATGGAGTAAACAAGATATTTCATGACAAAGGCAGACTGAAAGAATACCTGTCTAACAATATGGCCCTCCAGAAAGCATTAGAGGGAAAACTCCAACCTAAGGATCACCAATACACCTATGAAACTACAGACAATCAATAATCCCACAGAAGAATAGCCTAGAGAAAGGAAATACAAACAAGCTACCACCAAAAATAGCAGGAAATATCAAACAGTGGTCACTAATATCCATTAAGATCAATGCATTCAACTCACCTATAAAAAGACACACAATAACATGATGAATACAAAAACAGAAGCCATCCTTCTGCTGCACACAAGAAACACACATCAAACACAAAGACATACACAGGCTCAGAATAAAGGGTTGGGAAAAGATTTTCCAATCAAATGGTCCTAAGAAACAAGCTGGGTTTGACATCCTAATACCTAACAAAGTAGACTTTAAGCTAAAAGCAACTAAAAGGGACCAAGGTGGACATTACATATTCATCACAGGAAAAATTGATTGAGAGGAGATTTCAGTCCTGAATATTTATGCCCCTAATACAAGGGCAACTACCTATGTAAAAGAAACAATGCTAAAGCTCAAATCCCACATCAATTCTCACAACCTAATAGTGGGAGACTTCAATAACCCACTTTCACCCTTAGATATGTCAACCAGACAGAGACTCAACAGAGAAATAAGGAGTCTAACAGAGGTTATGATGCAAATGGATTTAATAGATATTTATAGAAGCTTCCACCCAAACACAGAGAAATATGCATATTTCTCAGCACCACATGAAATTTTCTCCAAAAATGACCACATAATTGGTCATAAAGAAAATATCAGCGGAAGCCCAGCACTCTCCGGAGCAGGGGCAGGTGGACTCTGTCCCTGACCACATCCACATCGCCTGCTGAGGAAAACCCCGCCAGGACCTCGAACTGAGCGAACCAACTACAGGGGTCTCTGAAGGCGGATTCAGACCCCACCCAGAGGTCAGGAGGGGGCAAGAGGCCTCAGCGCCTATATCCCAGCCTGGGAGGGAGAGTTGAGCTCCCATTGCTTCCAGTTCAGCTCCCAGGACCCAGTGCTGGCTGCAGAGTTCGGGCGCTCTCTGGAGCAGGGGCAGGTGGACTCTGTCCCTGACCACATCCACATCTCCTGTTGAGGGAAACCCCGCCAGGACCTCAAACTGAGCGAACCAACTATAGGGGTCTCTGAAGGCGGATTCGGACCCCGCCCAGAGGTCAGGAGGGGGCAAGAGGCCTCAGCGCCTATATCCCAGCCTGGGAGGGAGAGTTGAGCTCTCATTGCTTCCGGTTCAGCTCCCAGGACCCAGTGCTGGCTGCAGAGTTCGGGCGCTCTCTGGAGTAGGGGCAGGTGGACTCTGTCCCTGACCACGTCCACATACCCTGCTGAGGGAAACCCCGCCAGGACCTCGAACTGAGCGAACCAACTACGGGGGTCACTGAAGGGCAGATTCAGACCCTGCCCAGAGGTCAGGAGGGGGCAAGAGGCCTCAGTGCCTATATCCCAGCCTGGGAGGGAGAGTTGAGTTCCCATTGCTTCCAGTTCACCTCCCGGGACCCAGTGCTGGCTGCAGAAGCCCAGCGCTCTCTGGAGCAGGGGCAGGTAAACTCTGTCCCTGACCACATCCACATCTCCTGCTGAGGGAAACCCCGCCACGACCTCAAACTGAGCGAACCAACAACTGCAGGGGTCTCTGAAAGACAAAATCAGACCCTGAACAGAAAGGTGACAGGAGGCATACAAACCCGAGTGCCACAGCTGACCAGGACCCATCTAATCGTGA
>PVIH01031729.1:0-10469 GCA_004025045.1 Sigmodon hispidus | reverse complement strand
TACTATAAGCCTGATATGGCCTGGGTGTATGTGTAATGCACAGGAAATAAAATAAATTTCTAAAACTCTTCTAATCAAAATCCACACAGTAGTGTGAAGACAAACATCAAACTACCAATTATACCACTGATTACATTTGTGACAATTGCTTTGTAAAAACACTGGCTTCTAAAACAGCAGAAAACAGCTCAGCTCAGGAAAAGGGGGTGTGGTCAGTGTTAGAAAACTGCCCAGCTAAGTAATGTCACTGGGATCCTGACAGGAGGTGTCAATGGGGGCCAGACAGACAAAACTGTCTACTGAAGCAGGAACAGCTCATTCAAAATCCCCAAATCGGGGCCTAAATTTGGGTAACACCAAAATTCTCAGTGCAGTCTACTTTTATGCAGTCTCTTCCCTGAGACCAGCTCTGCTCAAGTGGCATCAGGCAAGGCACAGTATACGTGTAGTCTGATAAATGCTCAGGAAGAATGGATTGCAGACATGGCAACACTTGGGATTTGGGGTTGGTTTTGCTTATAGGAAATAAAAAGAGTTTGACAAAGAAAAAACATTGCTGCTTAAAAGCTGACTCCAATTTCTCAGTTCTATAAATTCCAAAATGCACTGGGTTTCCCTGACTGTAAATGATTCCTAGAGAATATCTTACTGACTCTGGGAAACACATTAGCTTTTTTAAACCACAAAGGTCCTACTTCATTTACAGAAACAATAATTTATTAAAGAACTACTTTAAGACTGAAGCAGTAAGCCTTTCTTCCACTGTCTCTTGGGCTCGCTTACAATAGGTGTCTTTGTGAATTGAGTTTTAGTCTCTTTATAGATGCCTCCCCAACCTGCTAATATGTTCACAAAATATCTTGGTTGTCAGTGAAGATAATCTCAACAATATATATCATGTACAAAATATCCACCACATTCCAGTTTGTCTGAGAGCTGGCTACATGCATCAGGTTTACCCCTCCCTGCACCAAATGAATGTTACAACATATACACATTATGGACATATGGGGTATGATATCACCAAGGCCATCAACCAAGCTGAGATAATTCAGAGTTGTCTAACTCCAAAAACCAAATTACTTTCATGTGAACCCTAGGGTCTTTAATACCTGAAAGCCATGGCATGGTGCCCGGACCACACATTTTAAAAATAGAAAATACTTTAATCAAAGTAACTTATTCTAGTTTTATCTGGTTAATACTTGAACTGAAGAAAAAATAGTATCCTGAACAGCATCACTCAGAAGCCACTAGTCCTGTGCCTTTTGGTTGTTGTGTTTTTCCCTGGATTGGTTTCCTTATTTCTTTGAAAAGCAGGCATATTCTACTATGCACCACCACACTTGGCTCCTTGCTTATTGTTTAATGTAATGATTTTAAAATGATCTGCTGGCTACTTACCTCAGACGACATTGGGTTCACCCATACTGAGCCCATTACTAGCACCATGCTTTCTTCCCCATTAAGCCAAGATAAAATTGTCAAAAAGTTTGAATGGGTCAATATTTGGTCGACAGTGTTATGAGTAAATCATTTTGATTTCTCTGGAGTTAACAACTTACATGACTTTTTGTTTCATTTGCTCAATTTTTTTTTAATGGACTAACCGTTAAATCTTCCCAAACACCCTGCAGAACTCTAAAGTATATCACAGTAGCTTCTCCGGACAGCATTTTAAAGGTGTTCTCCAGCTTCCCATCTCCCTCAGAGGCAGCTATGGCCTGAGCTTTCCTTTTTCTGAATGCATTGTGTTTCTCCTATCATCCTTCTGAAACAAGGTGGATTTTTTTTCTTTTTTCTATCATCATGTTCTTATTTGTTTTAATACAAGTCACCACTTTACAGATTCTGAGAAGGCATAGCTCATATGGCCTTTGAAAGGATGTTGCATATTTGTAAATGGCCATTCTCTTACCTAATTCAACTGACACATAGACTCCTCAGCTACAAATAGAGTAATGGATTGATAGTGAATATCCCTTTGAAATATTTGCAAAGAGATTCATGCTTTATTTTTGTTTTTTTCTCTGTCTCTGTCTACCTGTCTGTCTCTCTCTGTGTGTCTGTCTGACTCTGTCTCTATCTCTTTGGAGGCTGTGTATGTGTTCAAGCCCATGGATGTCATAAAGTATCAGTGCAGTTCAGAAGACAGCTTTCAAGAATAGATTACATCCTTTACTTCCTTCTATCATAGGTTCCAGAGACCAAAACTAGTTTATCAGTCTTTCTTGGGCAGCAAGGACTTTTATTTGCTGGGTCATCTCATAGGTCACTTTCTTCCAAATTTTGAAACTAATTCTTTTATTATTGTCCAAATTTAATCAACACTTGATGAATGCTATTTTTCTTTTCTATGAAAATATAATTTTCTCTCAGTACACATTTAGGGTATTTGATTTATACATGACTTCCTTAAATTCACATATATTTCTAAACATTGAAACCATTTTTTTATTATGTTGGACACTCAGTAAACCCCTTTCCTTTATTGTTTCCTATAATTCTGTGACTAGAACTGAGGACTATGTCACACAGTGGGCAAATGTTCTGCCCTTAAGCTCTCAAGAAACTTTCAATATGCAAAATTCATGTCCTTCAGTTCTGGGGAATTTTATTCAATTCAATTTTTGTGTTGTCTTTGAAATTTTCTCCTCTCTATATTTACTAGTTCTTTTATGGGATGCCTGTTAAAATGGAGGCAGTCATGTGGTTCAATTATCATATATTTTCTGCCTTCCTTTCTATCAAGATTTCCTTGACTTACATGTTTTACTGACTTAAAATTATACTTTCAAATTATTAATTTCAATCAGTCTTCCCTTTTGCTGATTTTTATAGAGCCCTAATCTTGTTCCTGGCTACAGTATCTTTCTGAAGATGTTAATTAGGCTTTCTAAGTTACTTTGGCAGCCAGCACAGTCCCCGCCTCTTGGGCCCCCTTTTTCAGCTCATCTGTGTTAGTCTTTGTGTTTTATACAGGAAGGCTGCCTCAACTCTCTCATGATCTTTGGCCTTCTGGTTATATTTCAAGAAAAGAAGTGAAAGGCTGTCTGAAATCTCTATTCTTCCTTGGAGCTCATCTACTGCTGGTCCCTCCAAAGATGAGCAGGCAAGGAGCTATCTATCCTTTGGCTTTTTTCCTGAATGACCAAGGGCTATTGCTAGAGGCCTTTTTGTCTTGAGCCAGGCAACTTTCTCCAGGCAAGAGTCTTTCCTTCTCTTGCCAGGAGGCTGCAATCTTGGCTGCCACAGTTCTGGAGAAGGTCCAGTAAGCATTACCTTTGGGATCCGCCTTTCTGTTTTCAATCAGTGTTTCAACTCTCTCCTGTGGTGAATCCTGGATGCCTCTTTTCAATTCTTCCAAACCAAATCTCACCTTCATGCTAAAGTGGCAGGTCTGCAAGATTCTGGGGTCTGAAATGTCTAACAGAGAATTTCTTCCAGTCCATCACTTACAGCACTCCTGATTTCTGTCCTTCAAGATACCTTGTATCTCTCTTTCCTAAGGCCACCCTATGCTGAGTCTTGTGGGGATAAACCTATTTAGCTCTGGCTGTCATGTACTTCTGTAGACACTTATATCACAATAACCTTTACTAAACTGTCACCCATTCTTGTTTTTTTTTTAAAGAAATTCTCACATCCTGCCCATTTCCATTTCCTTTTAATAGATTTCAAATTCTTGAAGCTTATGTCTTTCAATCACTTTGCCATCATTTCTAAGAGGTTTCTGAAGACACTAGAGTTCAGGCCTCTGTGTTACCTGCATATTAGTAACATTCCTAGTTGTCATTAAGCAGAGCAAATAGCAAACACAATTGTCTAAATACCTGGAACACCAGGCTACTAGGTGTAAAGATACAGCCCTATAGACAGGTGTACTGCACATGTTAGCTACAGCTGCTGAGGTGTGTGGTGAAGGCAAATGGCAAGAGTCCCTTCTATTTGCTTCCTCCATGTAAAGCAACACAGAAGCGCTAGTGAGCCCCACTTCCCAAAAGGCAAGGCAAAGAGAAAAGGAAAAGTACACTCCAAAAGCCAACAAATCAAAGACTCAAGTGAGGACCAAAGCCCAGTTCCCAATACTTTGACCTTCTCTATTCACCACCCAGACATAAATGTTCCCTTTGATTATTGCTGCAACGGTTACTGACCACATTAGCAGCATCCCAATTCAGTCTCAAAACTGGGTAAGATATACTCTAGCAAATGTAACTAATCACACATCATACAGCCTTTCACTTGATATTTTTGCCTATACATATTTAGCCAAATACAGTCAGCCCTCTAAACCCATGGCTTTACTTTCACAGAACAAAAAATTTGGGCGAGAAAAAAAGCAAGCTATGACTATGCGAACGCATGCAGATTTTCTTTTTCTTGTTCTTATTCCCCAGGTAGCATAGTATAACAACTATTTGCATAACATTTACATTGTATTAAGTGTTTTAAGTAATCAAGAGATGATTTGAAGTCTACAGTAGGTAGATAACATATGGAAATGCTCTGCCATTCTATATGAAGGACTTGAGTATCTTCAATCTTAATATGCACTGGGGTCCTGGAACCAAACCCAGCAGAGAATAAGGGTCAACTATATTAGAGAAAATCACACCATAGTTTTTGTCATTGTGTGAATCCCCACTGCAAAGTTCTTAAGAAAATCTAGGATATTTTATGTAGTAGAGGAATATCTGCTCCCTGTTTCCCATGGTGAAGAGGTGGAGATGGAGGACCACATACAGCTTGCAGTAAGGGAGCAGGCAAGGCCCTCCCCAAGCAGACTCCTGTTTCTGTAGAAGCCTGATTGGCTTGCTCCTCCCACTCACTCCTTCTCAGCCTCTAACACTGCACTCACATTTCCTGTCCTCCTCCTGATCTGTATGGAGCAGCCTCTCTCCACTCTTCTCCACATTCTGGAATGAAAAGTCTACTCTTCTCTCCTTGACTGTCTTGTTAGACAGTGAATACATGTCTATTGATTTGCATTAGGCAGAAGGAAAAGGAAAGGGAGGGGGAGGGGAGAAGGAAAAGAAGAGTACACAGTCACTCCCTCCCTGACTTCATGACTGCCCAGGGGCTATGTTCAATCAGTAACAGAAAATTTCACCAAAGTCTCTACCTTCTCCCCGCCATCCCATTCTACCTCTTCAGGATACTAGCTGCTGTTTTATCAACCCAGGCCTAAGTCCTTCCAAAAACCGAAGACTTTTGCCTAGCAATAGCCACCTACCTGCTCTGTCTTAGCATCTAGGGCACCCTCACTGAAAATGACCCTTTGTGTGAGGCACTGGACCAGGATAGCAGAGTAAGTAAATGATGGGAGATTCAGGAGACCTAGCTGCTGCCAAGAGCTAGTCCTAGAGACTGAGTGACAATGCCTTTAGTGCACTGACTGCTTTTGCTGATTTTTAAAGTTCAACTACCACACTGAAATCTCAGAAACTGAGTGGCATTTTGCTTTTTCTTTAGGATTTAATTCTTCTTTCTTGATTTTCTTTATAAAATTTTGGGGCATGCTATATGCTTCTGGGAATAAATAGATCTTCCCAAGAACATAGTTGCCAGGTTAAAATAACAAAGAATAGCTCAAGTAGGTTGCCTGCACTTTGAGCTGATAGAGGGCAGAGCAACTTTGAGTAGATTTGTTCATTACTTAAAGTCTTGAACGTGAAACCCAATGGTCTCACGATTTCTATTACCAACAAAGGTTTCAAATTGGCCAAGAAGGTTGGACCTGAGGCCCTGACAACTGTAAAGCAAGAAAGATTATTAAACCAATCAGTTTATTGACCCTCATATCATTCCTAGATAAAACCCTTGTTGCATGGCATCAATAATACCAAACTGCTTATATTCCTACTGAGAAGCATGGGTGGAGAAAGCAGAGCACGGTTAATACTGTGGCACAATACAAAAATAGGCAGTCAGAGGGAGCTTGTAGCTAAGGACACACACACACACACACACACACACACACACACACACAAATGGCCTCTTCAAGCATTCCTTCCCACCAACATACTCAGGACACCTCAAGATGTCACTGCTGCATGTACCTTGATTAGTATTTGCTATTGCAGTCCAATCTGAACTCACTGAGAACTTCAGTCCAGAATTAGGGCCCTTGTGGGCTCTTCATCCCTACTATCCTTTCCCCTCACCAACATGGTAGCATGTTAAGACGAATCTCAGGAAATAAAGTATTTTGTCAGGTCCTATGGTGTCAGCAATAGGGAACTGAAGAATACAGACATAGACAAATTAGGGCAGACAATATAGCAGTGACCTAGGGTCCCTGTGGCCCTCCATCTCCCTGGCTCCAATTTCCAACCCATAATTTATAGTATGAGTGCCACATGATGTCCACAATCTGAGGTCTCTCAGCAGCAGTGTCTTGTATTTTTTTTAACCACTAAAGCTTTAACAGGCACCTTGAATCATCTCTTCAGTCATCTTCCTTTTTAGGGGCTTTCAGTGAAGGTCTAGCTTCTGGGGTCCAACTCTTTTTAGTGTGTGCACCAGGGGCTTCCAATAGGAAACCTAAGCAATGCATTTGCTCCTGTTCCATGTGGTTTTGCCCACAAGCATTTTGTAAATGGAGTATCCTGTTGGTATTTAAACATCTGCTCATACAGATTTTTGTGTCAAAAAAAGTTTCAGTTGGTTCTTCATTCCATATAAATAAAAACTGTAGAGCCCCATCAGACCCACTTCATTCATATACATCATTCATATACATAATTGTCCTTCCATAAACCTTCCATTTAGACCCAAGAAAACACTACTGGAATATTTGTGTTTTATCTGTTTTTTGTTGTTATACCAAAATACCTGAGACTTGGGGCTTCATAAAGCAAAGAGGTTTAGTTAGTTGACAGGTTGGAATGCTAAAAGTCCAAATCAGGTGATCCCATATTTTGCACCTCTAGAAAGAATTTGATATATTAACTGGGTTGCAACATTGATGTGGGATGACTTTCTGTATGCTGTGAATATGCTTTATTATTATTGGTTAATAAAAAAACTAGTTTGGCCTATGATAAGGCAGCTTAGAGGCAGGCAGAAAATCCAAGCTTTGATAAAAGATGAAATGGGGAGGGGGGCAGCAAGAAGATGCTGTGGGCTGCCACCCAGAAAACAAAATATAATAAAACACAGTAAAGCTACAGAATAGGTGGCAACATAAATTAATAGAAATGGGTTGAGTTAAGTTATAAGAGCTAGTTGGTAATGAACCTGAGCTGTAGGTCAAACAGTTTATAATTAATATAAGCCTCTGAGTAATTATTTTATAAGAAGCTTCAGGATCATGTGTGGAGAGCTTTGTTCAGGTCAAGGTGCCTGGATGGGACAGAAAAACTTCACACTACACATTGTGTATGGCTTTGTGGCCGGTGGATGTAGGAAACTGAAGGATCATTTTGTAAATTATGGAGCTGGGCTGAATTGATTCAGGAGCCAGGCTTAGGCTTTCTGTTTTGGATTTTTAGGTATCAATAACTTATTAAACTTTTATTTTCAATTATTTTAATTATAGCATTTCAAAAGAAGATCTAATTCCACACAAAACAGAAAGCTCTAAAATGTACCCATTGCATTACTTAAAAAAAAAAAAGTTGTAACAAAAAAACAGAAGTCCAATTCTGATCCCTAGTTTTGCCACCACATGCATACAATTACACAAACCTAGCCAGTTTGGAGCCTTGAAGGTTTCTTATACACTGATGCAATATGAGGAGAAAGACAGTACATCATGAAGAGAAACTAAGTCCTAAATTATTACCATCGTCACACCACAACTCTGACTCCCAAATAGTGTGAAAGAAACAGCTGACCACACTCTCTAGATAATTTTTGATGTAAATCTGGTGCTAATGAGGTCAGAAAAAAAATATGGTATGGCAATCTTTCTAAAATATTCCTTTCAAATGGATAGTGCAGACTACCAAGCTTGAAGCTTCTTAGCAGTTAGGGTTAGGACACCAATGTTTGATGCTGACATTTTCATCCATGGATACAGAGCAGATGCATAAAAGGCCTATACATTATTAGCCTCCTCTTACAGCCATTTGTAGATTTAAAAACAACAACAGAATCAAAGATACCTGGCATCTCTTGAAGCACTCCCCTCCCCATCAACTGTACAGGTGAGAAGACCATTTTGGGAATTGAATTCCTTCTGTACCTTTGAAAATGCAATGCCTTAAAGCTAAGTCACCCTTAACCTAGAAGCCTAACATTGTTTAGCAATTCCTCCATCCCTGAAATACAGCATTAAAAGGTACACTAAATTCTGAAGAAAGATGTAAGGCAAGATAGCTTAAAATTAAGTATTGTACTATATTCATTTATGCTTGAAATTCTAGTCTAGACCAAGTTTGTGGTCCTCTGGAGAGCTGCTGCTCTTGCTGTCCAGCAGAGCTGATAGCATCATTTTGATACTTTGCTTTAGGGTCTGGGTATAACTTCAGTCAATCAGGCTGGAGTCATTCACTTGGGTTCAAAGGCAGACACAAGGTCAGTTGCCTGCTATTACAAAGGAGTGTCTGTCTCTCTCTTTTTTTTTAATGTTATCCATGTGAGACTGACAGCCATATCTAGCTTCATTTTTACTTCTGGTAAATGGAGCCACCAAATTCTTTCCTACCATTCATCTATCTGTCCTGTAGTCAACTGTGATTTTGCTTTGGGTAACACTGGTCTCAAAATCCATCTGGTAACCAGCCAAGAAGCCATCAGTCCAACACCAAACAGAAAGCCCAGAGATGTTAACGTCCATGTAACAACTAGGTATGTTCTCTCACTTACTGATACCTTGTCTTGATATTAGCACTGTCCTTCACTCCCCAACTTCACTGCCTGGTGTTTCAGGAGATGAATCAAAGGTCAGATTCAGTATTTGCACAAGCAGGTCTTCCATATTGCTCTTGGGCCCAGGGTGCTGTAGGTCCACTTCTCCATATGTGGCAGGTGTCAGGCTATATATGATGCATCTGTATTTAGTTTTCAGACTGCCATGAACTTTAGTGGTCTCATTCCAATCAATCCTCAGACTTTTTTTTCACAACCAGTATTATTAAGACAAACTTATATCCCTTGGTGATGATGATATCACAGATGGATTTGCTTAGATGGGTACAAGCAGGCAGCACCTACCTCTGGGGATTGATTGCACTGAGGATGAAGGAAGTGCCTAGGCTTGAGTTTTTATGATATCCATCCTCCAGTTAGCTAATTGAAGTCCCATGAGAACCATACTATTCTTTCCCCAGGACATCACCTTCTATGATTTAATTATCTATTACTTGAGCTCATGTCTTAAAGATTCTATGACATCAGCTATACTAACATGGCCGCTAAGCTTTCAACCTTCCTGATAAACTTGTTTTGCGAGAGGTTGAGGTTACTAGTCTGAATATCAAAGTACTCTCATCAGAAAGCTTTTATTGGAACTCTTTATATTGTTTACATAATACTGGCCTCCCTAGAGGTCAGTTCATGTTCCCTATAGCTTGTAAAAAGATACACAGATGGATCAAAAGTCTCCTGTGACTCTATAAATTTATCAGCCCATAGAGGGTCCAGCTGGAAGGTATTATTTCTGTGGCTTCTTCAAGGCAAACCAATGGGTTTCAGTACTGATCAGGGCAAGGAATCAGTATGGTCTGTGGGCAGACACCAACACTATGCTTTAGAATGCAGACAAAAAAATAAATAAAAGAATAAAATCCTTCATAGGTATGCCAGGCTGAAAAATCCTTGTACAAAGAGCTGAGCTGGTAAACTCTGCAGAACTTCTTCTGCTTATTCTTCATGATCCCTCATCAGCTATCTTTTAAATACAGATCTATGGGAGAGGACCTAAAATCAAAAGGATGGTTTGAAGGAAAGTCTCTGCTGCCCACAGGACACAAAGAAATGAGAGAGGGAGGAAGGCAGGAGAGTGAAACAACAGATGCCACAGAATGAAAGCCAAAAGGAGGAACATAGACTTTAGCTTCAGAAGAACAAGGTGCTGGAGCAGAAAGACATTTGCAAATGTAGTCCTCTACAATGGACAAGTGGTCTGTCTGTGTGGAAGATCCTTGAGGTCCCATGAGATGCAGATAGGGAAACATCATCCTTTTTTTAATTAATTAATTTTTTAAGGATTAAACACAATTGGAAAATTCTTAATCAAATTAAACAAAAAAATAGAAGACCTACTTCAATAAAACTAGAAATTGAAAGGTAAGCATTATAACAGATATAAATGAAATTCCCGAAAATCATAAAGCCATACATTATAACTGTCTTGATAAATTGAAGATTCTGAAAAAACTGATAAGTTTTTAGATAGCAAAATTAAACCTAAATTCAATGAATGATTTTAACTAATGCATACTTTGTAACCTGGAGATACTTGAAATACTAATAAAATACTCCATACTAAAAGTGAAAAACAGCAGTAACAGAAACAAACT
>PVIH01031728.1:0-10469 GCA_004025045.1 Sigmodon hispidus | reverse complement strand
CTTTTGAAATTATAATATAGTTCTTTCTTTCATTTCTTCCCTCCAAATAGCACTATATACCACTCCCAATTGTCCTTCAAATTCATGGATTGTTTTTTTCACTAATTGGCTTTACATTCATATATGTATATTTTATATATGTGTATATGTCTAAATATAATCTCAGACTGAACAGGAATCATTCTAAATTTTATTTTTATTTATTTATTGGTTCTTGAAATGATAAACAAAATTGAAAACCATTGGCAAAATTAAAAGGAAGAGAATATCAAATTAATAAAATTAGAATCCAAGGGAGGATAGCACAAATGATACCAATGAAAATAGAATCATTTGAGTATATCTTTTTTTTTTTTTTTTTTTTTTTTTTTTTTTTTTTTTTTTTTTTTTTTTTTTTTTTTTTTTTTTTAAACTTTATTTATTTACTTAATTTATTTGCCTTGGTGTTTGCCTGGAACTGGAACTACAGACAGTTGTTAGCTGCCATGTGGGTGCTGGGAATCGAACTCGGGTCCTCTGGAAGAGCAGACGGTGCTCTTAACCGCTGAGCCATCTCTCCAGCCCTTGAGTATATCTTAAAAACATTTTTCAATAAGTGGAAAACCTAGAACATATCAATACCTAGATATACATTATGTGCCAAAATTAAAACAATACTATTTGAAAGAGTTGGATACATGACCTAGTAGTTAAGAGCACTTGAAACATTTGTGGAAGTCCTGAGTTTGTTTCTGGCTCACAGCCATCCTCAGAATATCTTATATACACTCCATAGGCACTATACATAAAGGGTGTACAGACATATGGGCGAAAACACCTATACACTTAAAAAATGAACAACTATTAAAACTGAAATTATATATGAACAACATTCAGAGATCTGTAGTAAGCACTAAGGTTAAAGTAGTAATAAATTTTACCTAAAAAAATAACAACAAAATTCAGACCCAGCCCATTCAAGAACTAAAAACAGTTTTCCCCAAACCATTCAATAAAACAGAAAAAGAATGTCCATTTTCAAGGGAAGTCATTCAGGGCAGGAACTTAAGGCAAGATCCTGGATGCAGGAGCTGAGGCAGGACCACAGAGGAGTGCTGCTTATCAACAGTTCTCTTTCCGTGGCTCAATCAGATGCTTTTTTATACAGCATGAGATCATCTGCCCAGGAGAGGGCTAAGGAATCCCACATCAATCATTAACAACAACAAAATGCTCCCACACTCTTGACATAGGCAGTTCCCTAATTGAGGTGCCCCCTTCCAAGGTTACTCTGGTTTGTGTCAAGTTGACAAAAAACTAACCAATACAACATTCTTTATACAACTAAGAAGAAGTTTTTCAAACGCACATTGGAATTCAAACTATTTCAATGAGCCAAAGCACCAATAGGGGAGGCATTGTAACAGCTGATATCAGATTACATTACAAAGCCAGCATGGCAAACAAAGCACAGGACTTATACACAAACAGATATATAGATCCATGTAATAGGATAGAACACTTAGAAATAAACATACATAAATACAGCCAACTGTTGTTGGTTTTCTTTTTTAAATAAAAGTGGTTTAAAAAAAAAAAACAACTATGTTGGAAATCAGGTAGCTCTTCATTAAATGGTACCAGAAAACTGGGCATACACATGCAGAAGAATCAAATTGAAAGCACACATCTGCATTATCACCCTTGATAAGTCATGCTTATGATTTTTATTTTCTTTACAGTTATTGTTAACTTATCAGCATTTTAAATCCATTTTACTGTTTTTCTTGATAAATACAAAATAAATAAATAAAGAAAAAAGAAAAAAAGGAAAGCACACATCTCATCCTACACAAAAGAAATTGAGAATTGAACTGGTTAGTTTTCAGACAATTTGATGCACAAGCTAAGGTCACCTGGGAAGAGGGAACCTTCCATCAGATTGGTCTGTAGACAAGGCTGTAGAGACATTTTCTTGATTAATGATTAATGCTGCAGTATCCCCCTGTGCAAGTGGTCCTGGATTGCTTAAGAAAACAAACCAAACAAGCCATGAAGGGCAAGGCAGTAAAGAGCATATATTCATGACCTCTGCTTCAGTTCTCAATTTTAGCTCTCTGCTTTGTGGTCCTGCCCTGGCTTTCGTTCACAATGGACTGTGATTAGGACATGTAAGCATGTCCTACATGAGGTTTTTGGTCAGTGTTTTATCATAGCAATAAAAAAGCAAACTAGATCAAGAATGGATCAGAGTGCAGAGATTGGCAGCTAAGCACTGGGCTGAGCTCCCAACTCATTCAAAGACAGGGAGGAGGGATTATATGACAAGGAGATCAAGATCATGATGGGAAAACCCAGACAGCTGATCCGGCTAGTGGGAGCTTACTGACTCTGGACTCACAGCCAGGGAACCTGCATGGAATTGAACTAAGTCCTCTGAATTTGGATTACAGTGGTTGTGTGGTGTGGGCAGTTTGTGGGGCCTCTGGCAATAGGACCAGGATTTATCCCTAGTGTATGAACTGGCTTTTTTGAGCCCACTCCCAGTAGAGAAACACCTAGCTTAGCCTTGATACTGGAGGGAGGGGCTTGGTCCTGAGTCAACTCGGTAGCCCAGACTTTGTTTACTCTCCATGGGAGGCCTTATCCTCTTTGAGGAGTGGATGGGGGTGGGGGTAGAGGGAAGCTGGTGAGTGAGAGGGAGGAGGAGAGGGAAGGGGAACTGTGGTTGGTATGTTTTTTTTTTTTAAACTTTATGTATTTATTATTTATTTGCCTGAGTGTTTGCCTGGAACTGGGACTACAGACAGTTGTTAGCTGCCATGTGGGTGCTGGGAATCGAACCCGGGTCCTCTGGAAGAGCAGCCGGTGCTCTTAACCGCTGAGCCATCTCTCCAGCCCCGTGGTTGGTATGTTTAAAAAAAAAAAATACCAAAAAGAATGGATTAAAGATATTAGGATAAAACCTGAAATGCTGATAGAGGAAAACAGGTAAGAACATTTCAAGATATAAGAATAGGGAAGAAATTTCTGGAAAAAAAAAAAACTCTAGTAGCACAGGAAATAAGTGTAAGAATTGGCAAATGAAGTTATACGAAATTAGAAACCTTGTGCTTAGGAAGCAGTGAGTGGTGAAGAAACAGATTAAAGAATGGGAGAAAATCTTTGCAAGGAATTATAACTCAGACAAGGAAACAATATCCAGATTCCTACATTTTATATATGTATACAAAAACCAGATAGAATAAATGTTAAACCTCCAAATCTTTCAACCAATAAATTGATCAGAGAGTTTTCAAAATAAATATAAATGGTCAATAAACACTTGAAAAAAAGTGGTCAACATCCATAGTGATCAGAGAAATGCAAATTAAAACTCCTTTGAGAGTCCATCTCATCCCTGATGGAATGCTCAGCAGGAAATCAAAGGACAATAAATGTAGGTGAGTATGGATGAAAAAAAGAGCTCTTAGTCACTTCTGGTGAGAGAGTGAACTGTTGCAAACACGATGGAAATCAGTATGACAGTTTTGCTAAAAAACAAAATAGAACTGTCACATGATACATGATACCTGTATCGTGATGCAGCCTTAAATTTACATTCATGTCAGTGGTTTTGTGCTCCACAGTTGACTAGATGTTTACTATCAGCTGAATGGATAAGGAAAACATTCTACTTAAGCGCTGGAATGTTCTTCAGCTTTAAAAAAAAAATCATGATGTGTAAATGGGAAATGGGTGGCAATAGAAATTATGCTAAGTGGAGTTCCCAGATTCACAAACATGAAATCACATGCTTTCTCTCTTATGCAAATCCTAGAATTTACATTTTATGTGTGTGTGTGTTCATTCGGCTGTTACCACGGTTATATTACTAAAAAGGAGGATCCTGAGAGGGGAAACTGAGGTTATAATGGAGAGCTATGAAAGAAACAAAAGAGGTTAATAGAATACATGAAAGCAATAAGGCTAATGGCTGAAGAATGGGGACCAGCATGAGAGAGCAGGGGGATTGGAGAGCATGACATGCCAGGTTGAAGCCTATTACTTTGTATACTGATTTTAAAATATTAAATTAAAAACAAAATACATATCCATTTTGTGTACAGCAGAGGAAACCACTGTCACAATGAAGAAATGGTATAGAGATTGGGAGAACATCTTTGCTAGCTGCACATCTGAAAGGAAATTCTTACAATTTTTATACTAGTGGAGATTAAATCTGTTTGTTTTGTTTTTTTTTTTTTGTTGGTTGTGGCTTTGGTTTTGGTTTTGGAGATAGGATTTCTCTGTGTAGCCCTGGTTGTCCTGGAACACTCTGTGGTTTTGAACTCAGAGATCCTCCTGCCTCTACCCCCAGAGTGCTGGGATTAAAAACATGTGCCACCATGTCCAGCTTGCAGAACATATGTGAAAGGAAAATTGATAGGAATCCAGAGTTATCTTAGTCATACAGACTGACCAACAGGTCTAGACACACAAGCTGCATCATAATTTGCTCAATTCTTGAGTTACTTTGGTGGTTGAGTGTCAATGTCTAAATTCTGGAATTACGGTGCTCATCAAGGACTAGTTCCTAGCCAGTGAGAGATATTACCCTCTAGAAGTCTTCATCTGCAGAGATAGGCTTTTAACTTTTTTATTCCATAGAAAAGTTTTTATTGTCTCCCTCAGATGTAGCATTGATTTTTCTCTAAGTGTGTGCAATGAAGGGGAAGAAACCAAAAAAAGCTCCCCATTTGGGCCATAATGTATTGCATCCAAAGTTCTAGAGTGACAGTAAGAAAGAACACAAAGAAATTGATTAAATACAGATTGGAAGAAGAATAAGCCTTAAAACATCTAATTCTTTTAGAGCTATGCTCAGAGGTTATTCTCGAGGATATTTGTGGGTACCTAAAGATGGGAAGGGGGCACTTTAATTATTTGGTCTCCAGTCCAGAATTGGCATGAAGGGGTGCTCTATCCAACTCCGGAGACTCTAGTTCTCTCTCTCTCTCTCTCTCTCTCTCTCTCTCTCTCTCTCTCTCTCTCTCTCTCTCTCTCTCCCACACACACACACACATTACAGTCATTATGGGAAGCTTTCTTTCAACTTTCTCAGACTTCGTCTTAGGATTTCTTTCTATTGCTGTCATAAAACACAATAACCAAAAGCAACTTGGGGAGAAAAAGATTTATTTCGTCTTATAGTTTATAGTCTAGGAAGCCAGAGTAGGAATCTGAAGGTAAAAAGTAAAGCAAAGACTATTGAACGAATTGTATTTAATGAAAACCTATCGCCAGATATCTGAGGGAAAGCTAGAATATAAAGAGGTAGAGAAACAAACCACAGCCACTTCTCACCCAGCCAATTCTTCCAGTCTGTCTCCCAGAATCCTTCAACTGCCAGTCTCTGCACTCAGCTGAAAGGGGGAGGAAAGTGTCCAGAAAATCTGAAAAACCCTCTCCTCTTCCTCTGTCCAGCTATCTTATCGTAACTTCCTCTTTCCACATTCCTAAAGCTAGGATTAAAGGTGTGGGTTGCCACTCTCTAACTTTCATGGCTTGGCTCTGTGATTGACTCTCAGATATTCAAGACTAATTTTATTAAATATATATCACCACAGCAGAGGCCATGGGAGGGTGTTGCTTACTGGCTTAGCTTCTCGAGGCTTCTTCAGCATGCTTTCCTATAGCATCCAGGACCACCAATCCAGGATAACACCACTCACTTCATACAGAACCCTTCCACATCAATCATTAGTCAAGAAAATGCCCTAAAAATTGCTTAAGACCAATCTATGGAGGCATTTTCTCAATTAAGACACCCGTTCCTAGATATATCTAGGATTACGTCAAGTTAACAAAAACTAACTAGCACAGATTTGTTGCTATGATGTAGCCTCAAGAGTTAGGATGACAGCAGGCAGTGGTGGTACATGCCTTTAATCCCAGCACTCAGGAAGTGAAGGCAGGCAGATCTCTGAGTTCACAGCCAGCCTGGTCTACAGACTGTAGTAGGATTCAGGCCTTATTGAGGGAGGCCTAGGGCCTTTTTAGAAGAATTGTTGACTTTTTTTGTCTTTGTATTTTTTAAAAATGTTTTTTTGAGTAGTTATTGGTGCTGTTAACATTTTTGGTAGGTTTTATCTTTATTTTAGATTGTATTGTCTGTGCTATTTGTAACTTTTCAAAAAAATTTTATTTGTTGTAAGTGACTGGGATGATGTCTATTAATTTTTTATTTTTAAAACCAATTTGTCAATGTAATAGTATAAATTTTTAAATATCACTCAAAATTTTTATGTTTTTCCCAGTTTTTTCTTTTTTAAATTTATTTTGATTTATTTATAAAATAAAGTCCTTCCCCCCCCATGTATTCCCTTGCTCTCCCTTCCTTCCCCTCCCACTCCCTCCAGGTCAGCCTTCAGCCTCCCTCCTCCCCATCACTGCATCCCCTCCCCCAAAAGGGCAAGAAGTCCCAAGGTGGATCAGCTCAGCATCCACTCCAGGCAGGTCTGATTTCCTCATCCTAATATCAAGGTAGGTTAGGTGTTCCTCTGGAGGGAATGGGCTCCATGGTGCCAGTCCATGCACAGAAACACAGTCTGAACCCGCCCCTTGAGACTCCACATACTGCCCATGTCAGTGGACAGTTGCCTATCCTTGGAGGGCTTAATTCCTTTTCTAGATGGTTTCCAGATAGCTGTTCTTGATTCAGTGAGCTCCCCAGAGCTTCAGCTACTCATCATAGTGGGAATTTTCCTCATAGTCCCTACCCCCTTGCTCATATATAGTCTCCTCCCTCCACAATCAGGTGGACCAGGGACTCACCCCAGTGCTCAGCCATGTATCCCTGCCTCTACCTCTGTTCATTGTTGGATGTAAGTTCTGTGATGGCACTTGGGATGGTTATTCATTTGATTACAGGGGAAGTCCTGTCTAGGCAACATCTTTGCTATCATTTTTTATTTTTAAAGCCAGTTTGTCAGATAATATAAGAGTTTACTTTTTTTTAAATATCACTGAAAATTTTTATGTTTTTTTCCTGTAATTAGCTTTGCAGATTGTCTGCCTGTCTTTTGATCTGCTTGTTAAGCCACTGTCAATTTAGGAACTTTATTTTACACTTTTGGATCATTTTACCACCCAGAGGTAGCAGTTGACATCAAGGTGTACAATAATCTTTTGATATTTTGTACCATTAGAGAGAGTGGTGTTTTTTGAGGACCTCTGGTTTTAGCACCCTTAGGGACGGTGGTTGTTACCTAGAGGCCTCTTTTAGCACTTTTAGTGGCAAAGCAGTAGGATTGTTTAATTTATTACTCCAACTGACTAAATAAACGAATTTTCTTTCTCAGCTCACAGACAAATTTAGACAGATTCCTGCTGACTACACCAACTGTCTCAAGCACTTACAGAGAGTTAGCCATGCCTCAAAACTGTCTGGTCAGGCAAATTTGGCTTTTTAAAATATTTAATTGTCAAGTAAATATATAACACACTCAAGCAGATACAGGGCTGCCTGGGGCCAGACAAGTATCTTTTTAGTATAAAGGCTAGCTCCGACCCTCACTGAATGAGGTCCGGGCAAATATTTTTTTTTAGGTGGTGCAAATCTAATAGCTTACAACGTGAGTCTTTTTAGAATTTGTCAAGGTCTTATCTTGTCTAGGTCAAGAGTAAAATTTGGTCTAGAGGTGTCAGGTCCAAGATGGGCAGCTTTTTCTTCCTGAGTTAGCAGAAGAGAGTCTAGGGTCTTTGCTCAAAAGTATAACATGTCAAGCTCTGATTTTGATTCTATAGACGCAGCTTATATAGCAATCTTAGTCTATTTACTTTAAGTTTGTGCTTATCTATATTCGCACATGCATTGCCTCTCATACTATAACTTTATCGGCCTTAGCTCTAGCTCACACTCTCATACACATTACCGTTTACTCTCAACTTTATAGGTCTTTAAGTTTGTGCTTATCTATATTCGCACATGCATTGCCTCTCATACTGTAACTTTATCGGCCTTAGCTCTAGCTCACACTCTCATACACATTACCGTTTACTCTCAACTTTATAGGTCTTCCACCATGTTTTCCCTTCCTCCAGCTGTCAGCTCTTTTCATGCTTCTTACACACAGGAACACATTTGGAACTGGTTCGGTGTGCTTCTGCCACTGTTTCCTGCGGTGCCGGCTGCTGAGCTTTCCCGAGGCCGAGCAAGGGTCTGTCAGCAAGGACAAATGGCTGATATCAGCGTGTCCTTTAATGTGTGTTTGTAGTAAATGGTTCTGATTTTGTGAGAAATTGCCTTTCATAAGGTTATTTTCATAGAAAGCCGAACTTTGAGTCCCGTGCCTTGACTACCTTGAGCGACATCTGCTGGGCAAACGTCGCCATTACATCTAGTCTGAGGTAAATATATAAATACAAGATTTCTTCAACCAGTGGCGGACAATACAAATTCCTAAGAATTTAGAATTTTTTTTTACTGTTATGATTGAGAAATTCTTGCATGATTATATTTTTTAGGACTTCACACTCTTATTCCTGTTACTTCTTGGCTTGATTCTATATTTTATATCTCAAAAAAAGGTTTGAAACCTATACTAAATATGAGATGTTAATTGGCCTGATGGGAGACTTGAGGTCTAAGAATAAAAGGTTGCTCACTGAAATGCATAATATGGAATTTACCAATGATAAATTAGAATGAAAGGTTAACTTTCTGGAAATTGATTATGACAAACTTTCAGATAGATCTTTCTCCTTGGACACAAATATTAGGACCTTACAAGAGAAATGTAGATCTGCAGAACTATGTTAATGATGAGAATGAAAAATTTATTAATTCCATGGAATCATTAAAAATATTTGCTATCCAAGATCCTAGATTTTCAGATTCTAGAAAAATTAGTGGTTTCTAAATTTCAACAGTGGGAAGACCATGTTGCTATAATTGAGGATATTAAGAGCTCAGAATTTCATAAGAGATATCATGTTAATGACAAAGGATTGAAAAAGTTTTCCCATTACTTGGCATGAGGCCAAGGAAATTGTAAAATAAATGTCCTAGTTGCTCCTTCTATAACCAACCATCATTACCTGTTAAAAGCAATCCAAAAGGTACACAAAGAAATGAGATTTGACAGATGAGTGTGTTTTATTTTGCAGAACATGGAAAGATGAAATACATACATCATACCATTAACACTTACTCAGGACTACAATGGGCAACTGCCCTGAGCTCTGAAAGGGCAGATTCTGTAATTACACACCTTTTGGAAGTCATGACCATTATGGGAATACCAGTACAAATTAAGACTGACAATGCTCCAGCATATGCTTCCTAAAGGACCAAGCAGATTTTTGGACATTATACTATAAAGCACATTACAGCTATACCACACAATCCTACAGGACAAGCAGTTGCGGAAAGATCTAATCACACCTTAAAAGACATGCTTCACAAACAAAAAACTCTGGGAGAGATTGCATAATTCCTTACTAACCTTGAATTTTCTTAATGCTGATAAGAGGAACAACAGCTGCAGAAAGACATTGAATAATATAAAAAAGTTCTGAGTTAAACCAATCTGTCTACTTCAAGGATGTGCTAACCTCAGAGTGGAAGCGGGGATATATATTTCACTGGGGAAGAGGTTTTGCTTTTGCTTCTACAGGAGAAGAAAAAAATATGAGTCCAATGAAATTAGTAAAGATCCAGTTCCAAAAGGAGACCCCCTCCTGAAGAGGAGAAGCTATGGCTCATCCATCAATATGACAGTTGGATACATTGTTAGTATTTTGTGTGTGGAAAGACTAAACATGCTGTCAGAATGCCATTTAGAGTTTATTGGGAATTCTGGATTCTGGGTAAAGAGAGACAGAGACAGAGACAGAAACAGAGACACAGAGAGAATGTCTGCCATGTGTTAAGTGTCTTTAAAGGAACATGCAGACACTCCCAGGGGCATGCATGTTCTGGGGGGGGCGAGGTGGGGGGGGGAGAGAGAAATATGGCTACACCGCAGATGCATGGCCATGCCCAGGGGGCAAAGTAGAGTGATGTTTACTAACATACATGGTAAGGAAAACTCATTTAACAAAGCTGGGGCCAGAAATTGAAAGGATGCTGTACGCCTAGATGCCTAAGGCTGAAAGGAGGCCAATTATGAAAGGGTTATAAGCCAAGATATATAAGGCCTATTAATACCAATATGCAATAAAGAGTAAATTCTCAATTCTCATTCCTTAACCTGTATATCTCTTTAAAAAATATGGTCCTGATTTAATTATAAATCAAGCTAGCTTTGGAGTTTGAGTAAGTAGTTTTCTCCTTCTCTAAACCCAAGTACATTGGTAAAGGAAAATTAAAGAGATTCTGTCTCATATCAGAAAAGCCATCTGGTGTGGTATTGAAGGGTCAGGATAAATAAGAACCAATATTATTGTAATTTTATTTCTTTTTTTTTTTTTTTTTTTTTTTTTTTTTTTTTTTTTTTTTTTTTTTA
>PVIH01031727.1:0-10476 GCA_004025045.1 Sigmodon hispidus | reverse complement strand
ACCACTTCTGGGTATATACCCTAAAGAGGCACATTCACACTCCAAAGGTATTAGCTCAACTATGTTCATAGCAGCATTATTTGTAATAGCAAGAACCTGGAAACAACCTAGATGTCCCTCAACTGAAGAATGGATTAACAAATTGTGGTACATCTACACAATGGAATACTACTCAGCAGTAAGAAAAAATGATATCCTATAATACGCAGGCAAATGGATGGATTTGGAAAATATCTTCCTGAGCGAGGTATCACAAACTCAGAAAGATAGCAGGGGATGTACTCACTCATTAGTGGTCTCTAAACAAACAAACAAGAAAAAAAGCCAAGCATGCCCAAGCTGCAAACTACAACCACTGAACAACTTGGGATCAGAAACACCCTGGACTGACCCTTTGGATCCCACTCCAACTATAGGAACACCTGACTCACTCTTGAGGGAGGGGGGACAAAACTGGATCTGCCAGGAGTGGAGACTGAACTAAGCATTATTGGGTCAGTGGGACCATAGGACTGTCTGCTGCCTGCCCAGGGAGGGGATGGGGAGTTTCAGAGAAGAAAAATGACCAGATGTGTTGGGAGGGGGAAGAGACCTTGAATAAGAATATACAGGGATGGAAAAAAAAAATTCAGAGGGAAAGATGAACACAAAGAAAATATATGTGTAGCAATCTTATTTGTATTTCCACCCTTGATAAGCCATGCTTATGATTCTTATCCTCTGTATAGTTATTGTTAACTCTTCCGCATTTTACATTCTTTTTACTGTTTTTTTTTCTTGATAAATACAAAATAAAGAGGGAAAAAAATTTAAAAAAAAAACAAAAACAAAAACAAAAAAGAATAATGTTTTTCATGACAATCGGATACACCTGCTTCTGGAAGCGCCAATTTACTTTAAAAAAAAAAAAAAAAAAGGATGGTGAGCATCAGAGAAACTGCCTATCGAATTTGCTTTCAATGTTGTAAGACATTTGCACAAGAAATTGCTCTTGCTTTGACTGCTGACAGTATGCTGTACAGACTACACAAATGGGACAAATGGGACACAGGAAGAAGTCTGTTGAACTTTCCCAAGACAAGGCAGTATAGTCCTCCAAGTTTCCTGCTTTACTAAAAAGTTTAACAGATATTCTGGTCTGTAGGCTGAAGATAGATGCCCCAACATTGCCAGACGTCTCTGTTGTTAGGTAATAGTACATCCTTCTAGGATCTTTGATAGAGTTAAAGATTAAATAACTAGAGTTATAGTTTTTCTTAGTTGTAATAGAAAGGATATTAGGTATAAAACTTTGGGATCACTAAGGTAAGATAAAAATGGGATATTTTGTCTGAATTTGCTAAATGGACTGAATATTGTAATATTGTAAATATAATTCTTGATAAGTGTTTTGTTGTATATACTATGTTAAAGTTAAAACTTTTCATTTTTATTTAGACAAAAGGGGGAAATGTGGAATATTATCTTAAGATGTGTTACAATCATTTATTCTGTGGAACATTTGTTTAATGACCCAAAGATGTGTTGCATTCTTTTATGTTGCTTTTGTTTAACTCTGTAAAGCTCTGTTACTTTGCCTGTCTAAAACACCTGATTGGTGTTATACAGAGCTAAATGGACAATAGCAAGGCAGGAGAAGGTTAGGGGCAGGGCTACCAGGCAGAGAAAATAAGTAGAAGAAGAAATGCAGTCTTCGAAGAAGAAGAGTGAACAAAAGGAGAAGAGGAAGATGCCAGCCAGCCGCAGAGTAAGAAGACTAGAAAGAGAAATAGACTAAAGAAAGGTAAAAAGGCAAGAGTCCAAATGTAGTTAAAGATAAATGAGATAACTGGCCAGAAACAAGCCAAACTAAGGCTGGGCATAAATAAGAATAAGTCTCTGAGTATTTATTTGGGAGTTGACTGATGGGCCCCAAAGAGTTAAAACAAAGAGTACAGCTTGGCTTCTTGCTTGTTGACCCACTATTCTCTGAATCCAACTCAGAACCAGGCCTCTGTCCTTCTGTTGTTGTGAGAGGGCCCACTCCTTCCTGGAACAGAAAGCAATGACCTAGAGGAAGGTGGTTATCTTTTCCTGATATATGCTCCTTTCTCTGCTTCATCTGTATAACTGGAAAAACCAGACCACACCCCCATTTTCCCTACAAGCTCCCAGTGTAAGGATTCCTGGCATTCCGCTTAGCTGAGTCAACTAAGCTTAGGTGGGATGCACCTTGCACGGAGGCACGCCCCTGGGTGTGGCTGTGTAAACCCTGCAGCACTGCATACGGAAGGACCTCGCGTACAGGCCCCTTCTCTTTTTTTTTTTTTTTTTTTTTTAAAGATTTATTTATTTATTATGCATACAGTTTTACAGAAGAGGGCACCAGACCTCATCATAGATGGTTGTGAGCCACCATGTGGTTTTGCTGGGAATTGAACTCAGGTCCTCTGGAAGAACAGTCAGGTCCTCTGGAAGAACAGTCAGTGCTCTTAGGCCCCTTCTCTTAAAAGAGACTGCCAGCGCTTCCGGCTCTCTTTCCCTGTTTCCTGCTCTCCTACTCTCCTGCTTCTGCACCCACCTGGGAATTCTCTCTTAAATAAACTCTCGTGCGTGGCCTTGTGAGAATGGGATTTTTCAGGTATAAACTCTGACTGACCTTGAGGGGCAAGAGGCAGGCCCAAGAGAGGAAAAAACAAGCTTCAGGAAATGAATCTCACTGTACATGCAAAATACCTCCGCCGGAGCTCCTCAGCTGCTCTGAAAACCCTTCAGCTTCCTCTCCCAGGAGCCGGATAGCTCCACACTTACCCTGAGAACTGTCCTAACTTTATTCTCCCAATCCCTCCCCTATCCAATCCGCTGTATAAAAGATACCTCCCAGAAATGTTTGGGGCCCACTGGCTCTTTCCGCTGCCTTGGGCCTGCATGTTAGTTGGCAATAAAATTTCTTTTGTGTCTGCTACAGAGAATCTGGTTTGGGTCCGTCTCTTCCGCCTATTATAGCCTTGATTATATTTGCTTTCACACGCGAAACTAACACCTACCCTAACTGTCTTCCTAGAATCTGTTCTCCGTCCCCATTATCCGAACTGGGTTGATTGCAAACAGTTAATTCTGACTTTGTTTGCACCAAAGGAAAAAGAACATTGGAGTAGACAAGGCTTTCTGACCTCAGCCACTGGCACAGACGCTGAAAAGCTCATGTTTGAGGCAGTTTTCCCGTCTAAGTATGGGACCATATGTACACAGGTTCCTAGGAACTAGACACTTTTCACTAGTACCTTTTGACAGGAATTTGGAGTACAACTCAAAACCTATTAATTTGTCTAAGAGTACTGAGGTTCATCAGGGCCCAAAAGAATCTCGCACAGTTTTACTCAGGCGATTACAAGAAGCTTTCTGAATTTATACCATCTTGATTCACTGGCTCTGGAAAAGGCTAAGGCATTAAATGTGGCTTTTGTCACTCAGTCCACCCTGGATAGCAGCAACAACTCCAAAAGCTAGAGGGATTTTCAGAGATGAATACCTCCCAGTCCATCAAAGTGGCCCAAGATACTTAAAAATAATAGCCAGCTGTACTTGTTGTTGATTGAACCACATTCAGACGGGGAAAGATTATGCTGGCTGCTTTCTGGTTTACCCTGAGCTCCCTACTGCTTGGGCCCAAGGGAGAGATCCAAAAAACAAAACAGGAAAATGGGGAAGATGGAATGAAAAGGGGACACTGGAGGAATGAATGTTTGCAAACCCAGAAAAGCAATGGTTCTCTTAACAACAAGGGAGATGGAGTGAATCAGAATAAAGGGGCCAGGGCTTGGCTCTTTTAGGCCCTCAAGAGCTCTTGGTCATTGCATCAATAGGAAACTACCCAATTAAGATTTTGGTATACACTGGAGCTGAGGTTTCTGTTTTAAAATTTCCAGTGGGTCAGTTACCAAATATGGCAATACAGGAATTTGCAGGCACAGTTAAGAACCTTAAAGGATAATCAGCCTGGTCCATGAACTGGCGATTCCCTCCCTCACAGAGGTCCCAGATTGTCCTTTCCTCCTTCTAGGCAGAGATCTTCTAAAATTTGGTACCACTGTCATCTTTAAGAAACTAAAATTTCTTTTGCATGTGACTACCAACCCAGTTTAACTGTCCTTGTCTGAAGAATATTTCCTAGCTCTTCCAGACGTCACAGCAGGAACAAATCCACAACCAGGGACCCTGTTCCAGGACTTGCCTAAAGTATGAGCTGAGACATCCTCCAAGCTTGGTGGCACACTGCAAATGAAAGCCTGGAAATAGTCCATGAATCAAAAGGCTATACTGGAAATTGCTCCCCATATCAAGAGACTGTTGGAAGCTAGCATCCTTACCTCTATTCCAGTTGACAGGCTTGCTTTTACTGCCTGTCTATAAGCCAGGGACCTCAGAAAATTGGCCAGACCAAGATCTCTGTGAGGTAAATAAACAGACGGAAACCATTGATTCTACGGGTCCAAATCCATACATTTTGCTCAGTCTTCTTCTGCCCAATCACCAGGATTATAGGATCCTAGCCCTTGAGAATGCCTTCTATTCCATTCTCCTGGTGCTAGTGAGCCAGCCCGTATTTGCATTTGAATGGACTGACCCGGTGTCCAATGAGACTAGCTAGCTAACTTACACATGACAACCCCAAGGGTTCAAAAGTTCCCCTAAGTCTCTGGGGACTCATTACAAAAACACAGGTTTCAGGGTGTCACACTCTACTCCAATATATAGGTGATCTTTTACTGACAGTAGTCAACATTGATGCCAGTATGAAAGACACAAGAACTCTCTATAGATGCTCCAGACATTGGAATAGCATGTCTTCATGAAAAAGACCAGTTTGTAAGCCACATTGGGACCTTGGGACCTCCTGCCCTTGCTGGGGAGGAGATAAAGTGATGGAGAGAAGCATGAGTGACTGGAAGGGGTGGGAGGGGGAAGGGAGCTTGAACAAGAGTATACACAGATAAAAAATATGACTTTATTCATAATAAAAAAGCAAAAAAACGAAATAAATCATTTTAAAAATTATAAGTAAAAAATCTTGAGCCCAGAGTGAAAAAACCAAAGAAGTTATCCCAATGCCATGATAGCTCCACTGCACTGGGTTTTGTAAAAAAAAACTGGCTGTTCTTCAATGCTCCACAAAGTACACCCCTGATATGAAGACCCTTTGTGACTTGCCCCTTCAGATAATATGAATTTTAGTAAACCTAGTTTTTCAATAGTACCTGAATAAATCCAAAAGAATGAAAGAAAAAAGAAAGAAAGAAAAAGACCAGTTCAGCCAAACAAAAGTCTCCTATCTGTGATACAAGCTAGCTCAAGGTAGGAGAATTCTCAGTGCTCCCCAGAAGAAAGCAGTCCTCCAGATCCCCATTCCCCAAACTGAGAAGAAGGGATAAGAATTCTTGAGGTGGCAGGAAAAGTGCAGGCTCTGGTTTGCTGAAATAGCCCAGCTCATTTATCCTGCCACCGTGACAGACCAGTCTTGGAAGTGGACTGAAAGAGAGAAACAAGCTTACCAGGAACTAAAGGAGACTCTGCCACCAGCCCTAGCTTTGGCTGTCAGATGTCACTACACTATTCCACTTTTACATCCACAAGACTCGGGGCATTGCAAAGGGCATTTTGACTCAGACCCTAGAACCTTAGTTTAGGCCCATACTGTATCTGTCCAAGCATCTGGACCTGGCAGCCTCTGATTGGCCCTCTTGTTTTTGTGCCGTGGTTGCAACTGCTATACTGGTAACAGAGGCTGACAAATTCACCCTGATCCAGGACCTCACTCTAATAGTTCTCCATGCTGGGAAAACCCTCTTAAGAGAGGCAAATGGTCAGTTCGTGTCAAATATCTACATCACTCAATATCAGAGTCTGTTGCTCAGTCAGGCCCATCTCACTTTTGCTGCTGTACAGAGTCTCAACCCTGCAATATTGATGCCTGATGACAACCCTGAGGTCCTCCTCCATGATTGTTAGGACTTGCTGGACATTTGGACATTTCTCAGGCCAGTTGCCCAGACTTCTAGGACTCTCCTCTGCTTTAGGCTGATTTTTTTTAACCTGTGGAAGAAGCCTGGTCATCAAGGGAATTATCAGAGCCAGAGCAGCAGCAGCTAACCAGTGGCAAGGGGCCAAAGGAGTCCCCACCAGTATCCTGGTGAGCAATGGGAAGCTGACTTTACAGAGATTCTTCCTCACTTATAAGCATCTGTTAGTGGTTTTGGACACCTCAGGATAAATAAAAGCCTTTTGCTACCTGGATGGAAACATCTCTGACAGATTCTTTTTTAAAAAAAAAAAAAAAACTTTATTTATTTGCCTTGGTGTTTGCCTGGAACTGGAACTACAGACAGTTGTTAGCTGCCATGTGGGTGCTGGGAATCGAACCCGGGTCCTCTGGAAGAGCAGATGGTGCTCTTAACCGCTGAGCCATCTCTCCAGCCCCCCTCAGACAGATTCTTACATTAGATTATGCCTATGTTTGGGCTGCCCTGTCAATTGAATCATACTGGATCTTCCTTCACCTTGTTCATAGCTCAAATAGTCAGTAAGGCTTTAAATATAGCCAGCTCCACTGTGCCTACTCACCTCAGAGCTCTGGGCAGGTCAAATGCATGAGCCCTCCCTAAATAAATTTTGGAAACCAGTGAAAATTGGTCTGACTTTTTACTCCTGAGCCGCCTTAGGGCACGGTGCACCTCTCACAAAGTAGGATTCACTCACATGCAATTGTGTTTGGAAGGCCACCCTCCTTGTCATCCTATTTAAGAGATTCTATCATTGAGAAGATTATTAGTTTCTTTTGAAGTATCTCCAGTCTCTCCAACAGGTCCACACTGCAGTCCATTGTAGGGTTTGTGATGTGCTTCCAGTTTCCTCCTCATTCATACTGATCCGGAAATACATGAGCATCAAGAAGTTCCAGAAAGGACTGACAACCGCTTGAACTTATTCTAGGCTGAGTTCAGTCTAGATTGACTGCGTTCACACCTAGATTCATTACTCCCAAGCCAAAACCTGTTCCAGACCTCAGCCAGGAAGTTATCGCCTCACCTCAAGCAGATACACTCCAGCTAAGACTCTCTTATAAACTGAACTCCTGTTTGTGTCTATAATCCCCCTCAGTGTGGGTAGACCATCCACTTATTCCTTTAACCTCACCTGTTTTCACAATGGAAAAGTCCTGGCAGAGACTAAGTAGACTGAAGGGCCAAATAAGCCCATATTAAAGACTGACCTCATGAAACTCTGAAATCTTCCCACTGTTAAGGCTGGAAATTGCCTTCTGACAGGCTTGGGAGAAATGTCTTCAAGCATCACACACAATTGGAAAAGTGTTAAAGCAACAGATTTTTACATATGTCCCTGTAAATAGGAAGATGATAAAAAGGACCCCAAACAAAAGGTCACAATGTAACCAAGAAGAGGAATACTTCTGTCCCAAATAGATATGTTGAGACCTTACCATGTGTTTAGGGGACTACTTCTGTGTCTTTATGGGGGAGCCTCTGTGGGTTTGCTCCAACCCTGCAACTGGTAATCTTGTGGACCTACAAGTAAATAGCCTTCTATAGTTTTCTTGGGTTGTTGGTTCCATGTGGTGGTGGATAAGATTATATCCAACTGGGCATGACTGGGGGGCTCTGTTTACCATCCAAAGCATACTCTATTAGACTCCACCCACCCTATGGGTCTGATAGCCCAATTGGAAAAGCCTCTAGTTTCACCATCCGTTCCTCTCCTCATCCTCCTCCTCTTCCTCCTCAAAGTAAACTGGAGCCAAGAGCTACTTTGGGAGCTTTTTACCAGCTCCTGGGTATATGTTAATTGACTGGGCTCCTGAACTGACCTTTTTTTAAAATTATACTTCAGGAAATGCACCACCTCCCAAATTACCCAAGACTGCTGGATTTGTTGAAAAGTCAGATTTCTTTACTATATTGGGAATAACTGTATCCTCCAATTGCTCTGCTTGTCTGCTCCCAGAAACAGCCATTATGTTGAAAGGTGCAACTGGAAGCCCCTCAGGTGTGAAGGGGCTCTAAAGGCTTTGTAGCAGGCAGGGAAACCAGCCACCAGGAGACAAGAATGAAACTTGGTTCAGCTTGATTTAGGTACCAGTGCTGCACTAAGACATTGAGCATCTGGCCACCAGTTTATTTATTTATTTTAGCCATATTTAAGCACAGCACAATTTTGAAAAAAAAGTTTTCTGATAGCAATTAACTCAGTACTGTGAGCACAACAGAACTTAAGACGTGATTACACTGATGCTCTTTACAAAGTACATGTAGCTTTGTCCATTAGTGGGTTCTGTTGACTCAGAAATGATGCTTAAGACAAGGAGCTAGTAAGAATGACTGCTGCAAACAGAATCCCTGTGGAGTCAGAATTGGCCTGACCCTAGCATAGCACAGAAGTCACTTTAAAGTACAAATGGCATTTCTCACAAGGATGAGTTTCATGACCTAGAAGAAATGTCCAAGATTTAGGGGGAATGGGTCTGGGATAGGTAAAACAAATTCTGGAAGATACTGGCAGAGCCTTGCTCAGCAGAAAGCAAAGGATCCCCGGATTCTACAGTACCTCCTTTCCCTACATTCCAGGAGGAGCAGGTAAGCATCTCATACCTTTGATGAGATAACTTGTGTTTCACTTTCCCTGGCTTTCCCACTGCTTATGTGTACACAAAGACTTTTTTTGCCCTCTACAGTCATATCTTGTCACTGCAAATTATCTCCCTGTTAACTCCGCCATTTCTGCCTCTTGTAATATGAGGTTCATAATTACTCTTAACTCAGAAGCTTATTTTCCATTCCAGAATCATTAGTCTCATTTCACATACATACATATAATTTTTAAATTTATTTTACAAACCAGCCACGGTTTCTCATCCCTCCTCCCATCCCATTCTCTCACTGCACCTCCTTTATAACCCCACTCACTCCTCAGAACGGGTGAGACCTCCCATGAGAATCAACAAAGTATGACAAATCAAGTTGAGACAGGATTAAGGCAGCCCCCCACCCTCCCCTCTCACATCAAGGCTGAGCCAGGCATCCCACCATAGGGAGTAGGGTCCAAAAAGCCAGCTCACATCCCAGGGACAGATCCTGGACCCACTCCTAGTGGCTCCACAAACAGACCAAGTTACACAACTGTCACGGCATGCAGAGGGTCTAGTTCAATCCTATGCAGGTTCCCTAGCTGTCAGTCCAGAGTCAGTGAGCTCCCACAAGCTCGGGTCAGCTGTCCCTGTGGGTTTCCCCAGAATGATCTTGACCCCTTTGCTCAGATAATCTCTCCTCCCTCTCTTTGACTGGACTGGGAGCTCAGCCCAGTGCTTAGCTGTGGATCTCTGCATCTGCTTCCATCAGTTGCTGGATGAAGGTTCTATGATGACATTAGGATGGTCATCAGTTTGCTTACAGGGGAAGGCAAGTTCAGGCACCCTCTGCACTATTGCTTGGAGTCTAACCTGGGGTCATCCTTGTGGATTCCTGGGAGTTTCCCTGGCATGATATTCTTCCTAACTCCTAAATGCCCTCTCTCTATTTAGATATCTCTTTTATTTTTTTCCATCTCTGTCCCTCCTCCAACTGGGCCATCCTTGATCTCTCATGTTCCCATGCTCCATTTCCTGCCTTATACTCCCCACTCCCACCCCAGTTTACCCAGGAGATCTCATCTATTTCTCCTTCCCAGGGTGATTCCTGCATCTCTCTTAGGATCTTCCTTATTACCTAGTTTCTCTGGAGCTGTGGATTGTAGCCTGGTTATCCTTTGCTTTACATCTAATATCCATGTGAGTGAGTACATACTGTGTTTGTCTTTCTGGTACATATATTTATATTCATTATCATTTCATTTATTTATGGATGCCTAGGCAGGTTGCATTTCTTCACTTGAACATTGCAGTAATACACATGGATAGGCAAATATCTATTGGAGTCTTTCAAGTATATACCCAAGAAGACATAGCTGGATCATGAAGTAGTTCTATTGTGTGTGTGTGTGTGTGTGTGTGTGTGTGTTACACATGTGTTTGATGAATCTCCATACTGATTTCCATTGTAGCAGCACCAGCTTCCATCCCCACCAGCAGTAAACAAAGGTTCCTCTTTACCCACATTCTTATCAGAACTTTAGCTATTTTTTCCTTGAAGATAGCCATTCTGATTTAGATGAGATAGAATCTCAGAGTGGGGGTTCCACTTCCGGGACCCAGTGCTGGCTGCAGAATCCCAGCACTCTCTGGAGCAGGGGCAGGTAAACTCTGTCCCTGACCACATACACAGCTCCTGCTGAGGGAAACCCCGCCACGCCATGACCTCGAACTGAGCAAACCAACTACAGGGGTCTCTGAAGGGCAGATTCAGACCCCGCCCAGAGGTCAGGAGGGGGCAAGAGGCCTCAGCGCCTGGGAGGGAGAGTTGAGCTCTCATTGCTTCTGGTTCCACTTCC
>PVIH01031726.1:0-10476 GCA_004025045.1 Sigmodon hispidus | reverse complement strand
CCAGTGAGGGGCTGGGGTGTGGCTCAGTGGTAGAGCCCCTGCCTAGAATCCCCCAGTGAGGGGCTGGGGTGTGGCTCAGTGGTAGAGCCCCTGCCTAGACTCCCCTAGTGAGGGGCTGGACTGTGGCTCGGTGGTAGAGCCCCTGCCTAGAATCTCCCAGTGAGGGGCTGGGGTGTGGCTCAGGGGTAGAGTACTTGCCTAAGGTATATAAAGCCCTTGATTTCATTCCTAGTACCAAATCATTAATATCTTTGTATATCTCTCTGTGTAGTTTATCCCTAAAACTCATTAGTATGTAGATGTCTAGGATCCAAACTCAAGTGTCTGATTTCTACTCTAGACCTTTTCTTTTTTTTCTTCTCCCCATCTCCTTCTTCTTTTTGGTTGTATCTATGTTCATAAAAATGGGATTATACTCCATGCTTGGGTGTATAAGTAGCATTTTTTTCCCCAACAATGGATTATGAGTGACACGTCTGTGCCAGTGGATTTATTTCAGTCTTATTTCCCCAGCCCTACTGTGTTCCTTTGTGTAGTTACCGTGACATCGTTTATTGTGTCAGCCCCCAGCCACAACACATCTGAGTTCTTTTCCAGATGTCCCAATTGTAATCAGCCCCAGGTAACAGATGAGGGAACTGAGGCTGGCGTGTAAAGTCTCTCACGCATGTGAAAAGTGGAGGAGGCACTGTTGGGGGGAGGTAGAGGTGGTGTGGGTACAGTTCCTGGCTTCACCTCAGGCAGAGAGGCCCTAGGATTCCAGGTCCTGAGGCCCACGCACACCGCACACCACCCCTCTAGCCGCCTCGTTCCCTGAGCCCTCACACCGCCTACTCCATCCTTGCCAGCTTATCAATAGGTTAAGTGGTCAGGTCAGTGATATTGACCATTTGATTAGGACCTTGTCAGATCAATCCCCCGCTCATCTCATAGGCCTCCTCCCCTGTCTTGCTCTTCTGGGCCTGGGAGCAGCTGGCTGCAGAAGAAACCATCACCCCACAGAGAATCCCCAAACTGGGAGCCCCAGCTGTGCCTGAGCCACCTTTGACTGTCTCGCTAGGTGCGGCTGCCTGTCCTACACCCATCTTGCAGTCAGGAGACTTGTTCGCTCTATGTCCTATGCTCAGGACAGCTGTGTGACCATGGAGAATAGGCCTTAACCTTTTGGGACCTTCAGCAGTGTTTGTAGACGAACCTGAGAGTTGAGAGGAATCTGCAATCCTGCTTGGAGAACATCCAGCAATGTTTTGTGGCTAGACTGAACTAGGCAGTACCCACGGCATTGCTAGAGCTACTCATATTTGTGCTGCTCTGTAACAAATATGGCGAGGGATATATGGGCAGGCTGTCCCTGAGGGACAAGTTACACCATCATAGATCTGTCCTGAAGTCCCAGTGTGCAACCATATCCTATTCTGAGTGATGCTGGGGATCTCCAGGGTAGCCTGACCTCACCTTGCCCTCAGGTAGCTCATCGGATGGCAGGTGGATGGTAGATAACTCCAGGATACAGGCAATCAGTGTAGATACTGACTGGGAGAAAAACTGAGGGGCCAGGATCTAACTCTGACCTCAGGGAACAAGGTTCCAGTCCTGGAAATACCTCTTCCTAAGCCTGGTAACTTGTCTGCTCTGTTTCTCATAATGCCAGATACACAAGAAGGTTTGCCAGGCTTCAGGCACTACCAGAAGATAGCCCTGCCCACTGGACTCTGCCTACAAATATCTGCTTGGAAAGAGACTCTTTCCCCTCTGCAGAAGAGATGTGGGAGTTCTGAGCCTGCAAAATGGGATAACAGCATTGGATGCAGGCCTGCCAGGGTGGTGCCACCCATGGGTACTGTGTGGGCAAAGGTGGCAGAGAGCTGAGAAAAACATGTAGGGCCTATGAGCTGCCTTGGGGGAAGACCCCAGCCTTGAGGCACTGTCTAACTGAGGGGCGCTCCTCTGAGACTGGGGATTCCCCTCCCGCCCGCCATCACTTACACCAATATTGACGGTTAATGCCGTGTCGCCACCGTGTTCAACACTCAGCGCGGCTAATTGTTTTGACTGGGAATCGGCAAGGCGATTAAACGCCATCGATTTTGCCCTGCGCGCTGCATCGATTTTTAAATTTCCTATTGATCCCAGCCCTAAATCTCCTTAACCAAGACCTCACCGTGGAGATGACAGCCACTGATTAGCCCTGAGGTGTGTGTGGGGGGGTGCATGAGATGGGGGAGACAGCCCCCAAGGGGGAACCACCCCATCTCTCTCTCCCCCCAGGGACCAGGGTCCTCATCTCCCTCTGCCCCTGAGGATGACACCTGGGAGACAGGAGGAAAAATGGGGCACTTGGGGGGCACCCCAGCTCCTTTGCTCCTCTTTTCTTTCCTGTTTAGGATTTCTTCTGTTTTCTTTGCATGGTTGTACCTCTTCTCTCTTGTCCTGCTCTTCCGCTTTTTTCCCCCACCCCTCCCCTCCATTGCTGATTTTCTCTCTCCTCTCTTTCTGAACTCCACGCTTTCTTTCCCAAACTTCCCAAACCCTTGGGTGATCCTGGGCCTCAGTCTTTCATCTGCCTGTCTGCCATGATGTAGAAAAGTCATCTATAAAAGTTCATGGCTAGCCTTGCCCTTCTCACCTCCTTTCTTGAGCGCGTACTCTGGGCTCACACGTGGGTTTGGGTCTGGGCTAACTGACATAGTGATCAGATTCTCAAGACCCTCCTTCTCTCTGTTATTTTTGTTTGTTTAGTTTTAGTTTTTCCAGACAGGGTTTCTCTGTGTAGCCCAAGCTGTTCTAGAACTCATTCTGTAGACCACGCCTCAAACTCAGAGAGATCCACCTGCCTCTGCCTCCTGAGTGCTAGGATTTGTTTGTATTTGGGATATAGAGTTCACTCTGTAACCCAGGTTAACCTAGATCTTTCTATATATCCCAGGATGGGTTCAAACTTGAGACCAGATCTCTTTTCTCGGTCTCCTAAATACTGGGGCTGCAGGCATAAGCCCCTATGCCCAGATGTTGTTGGAGTGTGTGTGTGTGTGTGTGTGTGTGTGTGTGTGTGTGTGTGTGTGATCATACAATGTCGTGCATGTACATGTGTATGTGTGTGCATATGTGTGGGGATGAGTGCGCCATCTGTGGGCAGCTCAACAGGTTAGAAGTTGTCCTTCCTGGGTGCTTCAGTTGCTCTTAACCTCTTCCAGGCTGCTCAGCTGGTTTCTGCTTCTTCCAGACAGCTGGTCTGGTCTCAGAATCTTCTTTGTAGTTTGGCTTCCTTTTTCTGAAAGGGACACTCAGCTTTTACTGATTACTATGGCATGGAGGTGTCTAGTGAAGCTGGTTGGTTTCAGGAACTTCCTGAGGATATTTTGAGTTGTTTACCTTCCTGCTTAAGGACCTTCCCTGTGGGATAGAATGTTTCTGTCTAGAAGGAAACTGTTACACAACAATGTATATACGTGGATATAGGTGCTTGAGACTGTTCCTGTGTCGGGGGGAGGGTGTTGGTATGGAGTTCTTGGGTCTTAGGAACTGTCCACCTTGTTTTTTGAGACAGTCTTTCTCTGGGATCTCAGGCTTTCCCAGATCTCTCACTGATAGAATCAGTTTAAGCTGGCTGGCTGTGATCCTCCTGCCTCTGTTCCAGTGGTCAGCGCTTCTCTGACTGATTTTCCTAGCCTCTAACTCTGAGACAATCTTGCCCTGTAGCCAAGCTGGTCTTGAACTCATGATCCTCTTGCCTCAGGCTTCCACCTGCTAACATGGGAGCTGCCGTGCCCAGCTAGACCCCACCTCTCAGCACAGCTCACTGTCTACTTCCCAGTATCTGCCTGAAGATAGTGCCTTCCCAGAAGTCCTATCACCTGTGGGAAATCCCTTTGTCCCTCAGCCTCAGCCAATGCCTTAGGTGCTCACAAAAGGCAGCGACCAGAATAATCTTTTGAGCAGCTTTCCCAAAAAGCCCGCATCTCCAGAAGGCTGGAAACCAAGTTTCAGTCACAGGCAGGGACATCCGAGATCTCTACCCACATCTGCTCTCAATGCAGGCTTTAAATTAAGTCCCCTGCTGCCCCACCTGGAGAGTAGGGATGAAGCCTCTGTCTTCACTCCATAGGACTGTGAGGAAGCTTAGAAGCCAGTTTTCTGGGGCTGGAGAGATGGCTCGGCGGTTAAGAGCACCATTTGATCTTCCAGAGGACCTGGGTTCGATTCCCAGCACCCACATGGCAGCTAACAACTGTCTGTAGTTCCAGTTCCAGGCAAAACACCAAGGCAAATAATTAATAAATAAATAAAGTTTAAAAAAAAAAAAAGAAGCCAGTTTTCCTTGGGGACAGCCTGCCAACCTGAACCACAGTTCCTTTATGGTCTAGATTTGGCTTGGCTTTCCTTTGCCTTCCTCTGCTAGGAGTGTCCAGCACCTTCCACCTCCCACAGTACATTGGCGACAGCTCTCCATCTTATCTTTCCAACTTGCCTGTGAGCGTCAGGGAGGCAGGACAGACATCTGATCGAACCCTTGATTCCCACATTTGGGTCAGAGGTGCTTTAGACAACCTGAATGTTTAGCCAGACTTTGTGACACAAACCTGTAATTCTGGCACTGGTGATGCTGAGGCAGGAGGATCATGATTTGAGGTCAGTGTGGACTACATAGTTTCAGGCCAGCCTGGGCTACATATGAGGTCCTGACTCTAAGAGGAAGGGATGAAGGAAAGAGGGGAAGAAAAGAATGTAAATATCTGTTCAATAAGTGAATAAACGAATACACAAATGCCCAAAGCAGAAATGTCGTCACTTCACAACTTTTTTATGTCCCCACCATTCATAGGCACTTCATAACAATCAACCTTTTCAAATTTATATCTCACCAGATCTTTCCAGCAGTCCAAGATACAGTTTGCTAATTAATTAATTTATGATCCACTCAGCCATCCATTTGTGATCTTAAAAATGCCTCAGGTTTGCCAGCTTCACTGCCAGTCACCTAATGCTGGCAACTTCCTGAAGTGTAGAGGCACACCGCTGTCCTAGGGGGTGCTGACGGGGGAACCTCACTGCGCCTCAGGTCAGCCTATGCTACGTAGCAGCATACAAAGGTTATCTCACAATAACAAATTAATAGTGCGATGGTGCACACCTTTAATTCCAGCACTGGGGAGGCAGAGAAACAAATCTCTGTGAGTTAGGCTAGCCTGGTCTGCACAGCAAGTTCCAGACCAGCTGGAGATGCATAGTGAGATCGTGTCTCAAAATTAAAACTAGGGGTGGGGGAGGATGGCTCAATGGGTAGACCCGCTTGTCACCAGCCTGGTTGTCTGAGTTCAGTCCCCAGGCTCCTCAAGATAGAATGTGTCCTTCAACATGTGTCCTATGAGTGTACACAGGGATACACAAAATATATCCATAAATTTTAAAACCAAAACAACAAAAAGCTTCTCATATGATGGCAAAACAGGTGTTCAGTAAGAGTAGGCATCAGTATGCCCATTATAGGACGGAGGCCAGGGGTGGTCATTGGTAGTAAGTCAGTAGGACCTGAGTCCCAGCTACTTGTCCCTAAGGTTTGTGGATTTGTTGATGGGAAAACAGAAGGTGGAATCCTCTCCTGGAGGGGGAGCCCAGACCACTGCCCAGGGACATTCACTCTGTCCTTCCTCTCTCCCTCCAGGTTCTCGGCTGGACCGGGTTGGTAGCCTGAATGTATTAGCTTTGCTGTGTCTGCCCAAGAGGTAAGCACTGTGGCTTGTAAATCATGTATTTCTCCATCCCTTTCCTGCTTTGGGAGGCGCCCACCATTCCCTGTGCTGTTTCTGTTTTCCAGAGGTTACACTCTGCCTGGCATTTTTACTTCCTCAGTTCGTTCTGTGATTTCTTGGCCAAACAAGTGTTTCTAAGTGTTGGGGACAGTGGGCTGTGGTAGCTTAGTTTACATCTTTGGGGCAAGTGTGTACATGATTACAAGGGATTTGAGGAAGTGGAGGCCGCCATGCTGTCATCTATAAGATGCCATTAGTCCCAGCGCTTGGGAGGCAGAGGCAGGAGGATCTCTGAGTTCGAGGTCAGCCTGGTCTACAGAGTGAGTTCCAGGACAGCCAGTATTGTTACACAGAAAACCTTGTCTCGTAAAAACAAAAACAAAAAAGGTTGGAGAGATGTCTGTCCTTTGATATTCCAGACTCTTTTATTAAATATACAATATATCACCACACAAGAGGCCAGCAGGACAGCTCAATGGGTAAGGGTGCTTGTCATCAATTCTGACGGACCCGCCCGAGTTGATCTTCAGATCTTCAGGCTGTCCTCCGACTCCATACATAAATCATAGCGTGTGCAAACCCCCACACACATACAAGGCAACAAATAAGTCTAATTTTAACATTTTAAAACGAGGACAACAAAACCAGCCCACCTTAAGCAGTATCTTGAGGACAGAGGAAGGTACAGGACAGACAGACAGATTGTATGATTACAGATGTGACTCAGTTTCCCTCTCCATCAAAAGAGGGGCATTACCAGCCCCCACCATGGGGGGGTGTGAAAATAAGAGAAGCCATTCTCCCAAGCATGGAGGCCCAGGCAGTGGGAGCTGACACAAGTGGAAGCAACCCAACCCCCACCCGCGGACAAATCAGGATTCTGGGATTCTCAGAGCCCAGCAAGGCTCCCAGAATGAAGCTGAGACTCCCTGGGTGTTCAGTGTACAGGAACCGCAGGCGTGTGTGTTTGACCTGGTGTTGGCATTCCTTATTCATGTCCCTTCTCCTGGCAATGGGTGGCAGGGGAAGGTGGGAAGTGGAGTCTGTGAAGTGGGATCCCCCCACCCCGAAATTACCATCCCTCAGGGCCCAGGAGAGCCACTTGCCACCCTTAGGTGCCCTTTGGGAAGCCAAAGAGCACTGTAGCCCATATTTGCCATTCATCTATCTGGCGTACCAGGGATCATGGTGGACCAGACAGTGGGAAGAGGCAGCTTCTTGTTCGTGTACAGATAGCTCCGAGTGGATGGGTTTTGGGTTTTCAGGAGAAACAGAAGGGCTGGGATTGCAGGGCTCTGCTCACCCAGGGCTGGCTTCCATCCTCAGTGCTGCTCCAAGAACGAAGAACGTGTAATTGCCATCCCAGCACCCAAGAAGCGGAGGCAGAATACTCAGAAGTTCTAGGTTATTCTTGGTTTCTTAGTGAGTTTGAGGCCAGCCTGGGCTATGTGAGAACCTATCTCAAAGAGAAAAATGAAAGGGAAAAAAAAAGACAGATTTTTAAAAATGGAATATCTGCTAGCTTTAAAAGAAAATTATTTAGCTTTATTTATATGCATTGGTATGAAGGAGTCAGATCTCTGGAACAGGAGTTACAGACAGTTGTGAGCTGCCATGTGGATGCTGGGAATTGAACCTGGGTCCTCTGGAAGAGCAGACGGTGCTCTTAACCGCTGAGACATCTCTCCAGCCCCATCTGCTAGCTTTTAAATGCTGACAACTAATATACAATTTAAAAAAAATTTCTTTGTGGTCTAGACCACTTTTCAAGCCCATAAATGTATAGTTCTACAATACTTACAGACTGGGACCCAGGAAAACACTTACCCAGTTCACTGACTCAGGGATATTCACACACACACACACACACACACACACACGAAGTTCATCCACGAGCTCTTGTCTTAGATGGTAACTGTGTGGGTACATTAGTTACAGGCTCCCAACTGTCCGTCCGTCTGTCCATTGGTCCATCTGTCTCTTCCTCCTTCTGCTGTAGCCTTGGTTACAAACTCTGAGTCCTCCAGCCTCAGGTTTCTACTACGATTACAGGCATAAGCCACATGCCCAGCCTCTTCGAGGAATCATATTACATTTCTTTCTCAGGGTTCTCATGTCCTTAGATGCCCTTGATGTTGAAGGGAGGAGGCTCTACCAGGCTGCCATCAGTTTGGGGTAGAGGCTGTCTCTGAGGCCTGCTGGGAGCTGGGTAAAGTAAACAAAAGTCTTTAATTACGGTCCATTTAAAGTAGTTAACTGTTGCCTGAAGTCACTCAGCCTGTCAATAGCAGAGGCAGAATTCGAACTCAGAACTGCCTGGGCTCTTGTACCTCCATGAATCTCACTGTAGTGTTGGAAGCCCCCCTTCCCCACCCCCCAGCAGATCTCTGTGCTTTGGGAATGAATTTCATCCAGGACAACAGAGTCAGATTTAACAATGGTTATACTTAACCTACATGGAAGGGCCTGGCTAATGCCACACTCTTTGTGGGTTCACTGAATAAAACCGGAGACAATTTGGCAATTGGAGTTTCATGTAAACTGGCTTTGAAGATCATGCCCACAGTACCTGAGTGCAACAACCTCCCACACCCATTCCACAGACCCTAAGGAAGCAGGCAGCTGCAATAAACAAAATGCCCTCACTCTCTTTCAGCTCTACTTGGAAAGCCAGCAGGTAGCTCCCCAAATTATGTCCAGGGTTTCCTCTGTGCTCCTCATAAGAACTGGAGGCTCAGGATGACTGAGACTCCCTGGACCTCTGGGGTCTGCTTTGGCTGCCCTAGCCAAAAGTTTTTCTATCTCCTGCCCTTGGGCTCACTCTCCATCTTTTCTCTCGGCCCTCTATTTAAGGCACTCTGCCCTGGGCGGCCGTACCCATCCCTTGGCAACTTTCTTCTCTTCTTGGTCCTTGGCTTTAGTGTCTCCCCATAAGCATCATAAGGAGCAGAATCCTCTGTTTATCTACATGTCTGCATGTCGGCAGTCTGGTTCCTGGGACAATGTCAATGCTCAGAAAGTATTTGTCAATGAATAAATAAAGGAGCGAACACACACAGTCAAATCCATAGCCATCCATTTATTGCTGCAGTCCCCTCACCCCACAGTGGGATTTCTCACATACAGGACCTAGACAAGCTGAGAAGGTGGAGGAAGATGTCTAAGGCCTCAGAGGGGTCCCCAGGCTGGAGAAGAATCAGATTCAAGTTTTACCAGCTTGAGTCTGGGGCCAGAGGAGAGAGTTATCAGTTAGATGATTCACCCAGGGCCTCTGGGATATCTTTGGGATGGAGTTCTTTTTTTGTTTAATATTTATTTTTATTTTATGTGAATTGGTGTTTTCCCTGCATGTATAACTGTGTAAGGTCAGATGTTGGAATTACAGACAGTTGTTAGCTGCCATGTGGATGCTGGGAATCGAACTCAGGTCCTCCGGAAGAACAGTCAGTGCTCTCAACCACTGAGCCATCTCTCCAGCCCAGGAAAGAGTTCTTGAAGGGCTAAGAGAAGCCAAAATAAGTTTAGCTCTAGTGGGAGGGAAATGGTAATGATGTCAGGCTTTTGGATAAGTAAACACTGGTTTGCCCTCTGAATACCAAGGCAGAAATGGGGCTGAATTACCATCCTCTCTTTTGCACCCATTCATACATCAAAGTGTACAGTGGTCAAACATGAAGGTAGCACAGTAGTGCTGAGGACTGATTCAGGGACATGCCCTGGGATTCCTGTACCCCCCTGCAGGAGCCCTGAACTCAGTTGGGGAGGTGTAGGGGGAGAAGGCTTGAATTGCTGGGTCGACCAATGACTTTGAAGAACCTAGGGCTATGTGAGGAAGTCTTGGGTGACTGGGTGGGGTTGACACCTGCAGGTTAAAATGGAATAGCGCGAGCGGTGGGTGTAGATAAGACAGTGAACCAGCAGATGGGTCAACAGTTTTTCTGCTCCCCAGATTCATTCAGCTTCCTCCTCCTGAGCAGCATCTACCACATGGGGGTGGGGTGGGCCTTGACTTTAGCACTAGGGTGTGTGCCGTGACCTTTGTGGCTTAGGGTGGAGCCAAGAGTCAGGGCTTCAGACAGCTCTCTTGGTTTGGGGGATGGGGCAACTCCTTATCGGCAGTGTACCAGACACAGTGTGTGATTGGAGAGGGTTTGTTACTGGATGCGGGGTCCGGATTTGAGGCGGAGGGATTCTAGGAAGTAGCAAGTGATGGTTTTGATGTCTTTGTGGTTGATGTCTCCAGGCAGGGCTGGTGGAAACGGTTGTAATTTGGGAGTGTCTCTTAACTCACAGGGTTAAGGCTTACATCTGTGGGAGAAATAAAACAAACAAACAAAATAGAAAGCTCACCTCTTTTAGCAGGCTAGGATCGGTGAGTTCCTGGAATCCTGAACAGTCTCACAGCAAATGAAGCCTGGCTGTGAGTTCAGAGCCCTGATCCACAGCGGAGGCAGCCCTCAGGAGCAACCCTAGGAGCTCTGTGTAAGGCCTGTTGGGAATCCCCCTGAGTGCCCTGTGTCCAGCTCACTGGCCCCACAGGTCTCCATTCCTGGGCTTCTGTCCTGGCCTCAGCTTCTGTCTGTGCTCCCAACAGGGACTCTTCATCCTGCTCTGTCAGGCTTCCTCTGAACATCTGTCTGCCCCTCCGTCCCTCTGATCCTGGAGGCGTATGACCAGAGTTTTAGCTTCTGGCCTCGGAGACAGATAAATGGAGATGTGGGGTCTG
>PVIH01031725.1:0-10477 GCA_004025045.1 Sigmodon hispidus | reverse complement strand
CATTTTCTGGGAAACATATGCTGGAGCATTGTCAGTCTTAATTTGATCAGGAATTCCCAATATGGCCATGGCTTCCAGAAGATGAGTGAGTACTGCATTAGCATTCTCAGAACTCAGGGCAGTAGCCCACTGCATTCCTGAGTAGGTGTCAATGGTGTGATGAACATATTTCATCTTACCAAATTCTGGGAAGTGAAACGCGTCCATCTGCCATATCTCATTGTTCCTAGTACCCTTAGGATTACTCCCAGCAGGCAAAGATGGTTGATTGTAAAAGGAACACTTGTTACACTTCTGCTGCAAACTGGAAGCCCTGCCCCTTTGCGAGAGCTCTACACAAGAGAAGGACTGCGCCTGCATCCTGTCTCTTTCCAGATGTTGTCCGAATCCCATTCTCAGTGACCACACCACTCTCAGATTCTGCCTTCTGCTGCAACCCGCACACATGTACAGTTCCTGATTACTCGCTACAGATGCCAGTTCATATATATATATATAATAATGTAAAGAACAACAAGATAACTTCAGAAGAAAGTGGTGGTTCTACAACTCCAAGACCTGAACTGAGCGATGAAGAGGAAACAAAAGGAAGCAACACCAAAAATACTTTATGATAATCATTGAAACTCTCAAAGAAGATATCAAAAAAATGCCTTAGAGAAATAGAAGAGAAGACAACCAAAAAATTGGAAAAGATGAACAAATCCATGAAAGAAAACCAAGAAAAAGTAATGCAAAAAAATGAAAGAAACATGCCAGGAACTAAAAACTGAAATAGAAGCAATAAAAAAGGCACAAAATGAGGAAACGATGAAAATAGAAAACCTGAAGAAAAAAGCTGAAACCACAGATACAAGCATAACAAACAGAGTTCAAGAGATGGAAGATAGAATTTCTGAAGTGGAAAACTCAGTAGCTCAAATAGATATATCAGTCAAAGAAAATACTAAAACCAAAAACCCATAATGCGAAATGTTCAGGAAATCTGGGACACCATGAAAAGACCTAATTTGAGAATAATAGGAATAGAAGGAGAAGAATACCAGCCCAAAGGCACAGATAATATTTTCAATAAAATCATAGAAGAAAACTTTCCTAACCTGAAGAAGGAAAAGCTATAAAGATAAAAGAAGCTTACAGAACACCAAATAGATATGACCTCCAAAAAAAACTCAGCATGCCACATTATAATTAAGCCACAAAACATACAGAACAAAGAAAAATTTTAAGAGCTGCTAAAGAAAAGGGTCAACTTACATATAAAGATAGACCCATCAGAATAACACCTGACTATTCAATGGAAACGATGAAAGCTAGAAGGGGTTGGTCAGAAGTTATACAGACACTAAAAGAGCATGGCTGCCAAAAAAGAATACTATACTCTGCAAAATTATCAATCACCATAGATGAAGTAAACAAGATATGTCATGACAAAGTCAGACTGAAACAATATCTATCTACCAATCCAGCATTACAGAGAGTTTAGAGGGAAAACTCCAACCTAAGGACCCCAGATGCACCCATGAAACCACAAACAATCAATAATTCCACAGAAGAATACTCCAGAGAAAGGAAATACAAACAAGTTACCACCAAAAAATGGCAGGAAATATCAATCAGTGGTTACTAATATCCCTTAATATCAATGGAGGCAACTTTTCTATAAAACATCACACACTAACAAGATGGATACAACAGAAGCCATCCTTCTGTTGCCTACAAGAAACACACCTCAAGTGCAAAGACAGACACAGGCTTAGAGTAAAGGGTTGGGAAAAGATTTTCCAGTCAAATGGTCCTCAGAAACAAGTGGGGGTTGCTATCCTAATTTCTAACAAAATAGACTTTAAGCTAAAAGCAACTAAAAGGGTTAGGGTTAGGGTTAGGGTTAGTATTCATCACAGGAAAAATTGGTCAAGAGGAAATTTCAGTCCTGAATGTTTATGCCCCTAATATACGGGCACCTACCTAAGTAAAAGATACATTGCTAAAGCACAAATCCCACATCAATTCTTACACCCTAATAGTGGGAGACTTCAATACCCCACTTTCAACCCTGGATAGGTCAAACAGACAGACACTCAACAAAGAAATAAGGAGTCTAAAAGAGGTTATGATTCAAAGGATTAAATAGATATCTACAGAAGCTTTCAACAATGAAAAGAAATATGCATATTTCTCAGCTCCTCATGGAACTTTCTCCAAAACTGACCACATAATTGGTCATAAAGCAAATATCAACAGATACAAAAAAATGGAAATAATCCCTTGTAACATATCAGACCACTAGGGCCTAAAGTTAGAGTTCAACAACACCAAAACCCAAAGAAAGCCTACCAACTCATGGAAACTAAACAACACTCAGCTGAACCATCCCTGGGTCAAGGAAGAAATTAAGAAAGAAATCAAAGTCTTCCTAGAATTTAATGAAAATGAATCCACAACATATCCAAACTTGTGGGACACAATGAAAACAGTCTTAAGAGGAAAATTCATAGCACTAGATGCCTATATGAAAAACCTAGAGAAATCCCACAATAGAGACCTAACAGCTCAGCTGAAAGCCTTAGAACAATTAGAAGCAAACTCACCTAGAAGGAGTAGACAGCAGGAAATAATCAAACTTAGAGCTGAAATCAATACAATTGAAACCAAAAGAACAATACAAAGAATCAATGAATCTAAGATTTGGTTCTTTGAGAAAGTCAACAAGATAGATAAGCCCTTAGCCAAACTAATCAAAAAACAGAGAGAGTGTGTGTTCAAATCAACAAAATCAGAAATGAAAAGGGGGACATAACAACAGACCCCCAGGAAATACAGAGAATTATCAGATCATACTTTGAAAATCTGTATTCCACAAAAAATGGAAAACCTAAAAGAAATGGACAGCTTTCTGGACAGGTACCATCTACCAAAATTAAATGAAAATCAGATTAATTACCTAAACAGGCCTATAACCCTTAAGGAAATTGAAGCTGTCATTAAAAACCTCCCCAAAAATAAAAGCCCTGGTCCAGATGGTTCCAGTGCCAAATTCTACCAGATATTCAAAGAATATTAATTAGTAATAGTAATTATTAATAGTAATTACTACCATTACTCCTCAATCTATTTCACACAGTAGAAACTGAAGGAATATTGCCAAATTCCTTTTATGAGGCCACAATCACCCTAATACCCAAGCCACTCAAAGACACAAGGAGAATTACAGACCAATTTCCCTCATGAATATTGATGCAAAAATTCTCAACAAAATTTTAGCAAACCATATACAACAATGTATAAAAAATATCATCCACCACAACCAAGTAGGCTTCATCCCAGAAATACAGGGCTGGTTTAGCAAATAAAAAAACTGTAAATGATATTCATCATATAAACAAACTTAAAGGAACAAAACCACATGATCATATCCTTAGATGCGGAAAAAGCCTTTGACAAAATCCAACACTCCTTTATGATTAAAGCCCTAGAGATATCAGGAATACAGGGTGAATATCTAAATATAATAAAGGCAATTTACAAGAAGCTGACAGCCAGTATCAAACTTAATGGAGAAAACCTCAAAGCAATCCCACTACAATCAGGAACTAGATGAAGATGTCCTCTCTCTCCTTATCTATTCAATATAGTTCTCAAAGTTTTAGCTAAAGCAATAAGAGAACAAAAGGAGATTAAGGGGATACAAATTGGAAAAGAAGTGAAACTATCTCTATTTGCAGATGATATGATTGTATACATAAGTTACCCACAAAGTTTTTCCAAGGAACTGCTACAGCTGATAAACACCTTCAGCAGTGTAGCAGGATACAAGATTAACTCAAAGAAATCAGTAGCCCTTCTATACACTAAAGATAGAAAAGCTGAAAAAGAAATAACGGAATCATTACCCTTCATAATAGCTGCAAATAGTATTAAATACCTTGGAGTTACTATAACCAAAGAAGTAACAGATCTATTTGACAAAAATTTTAAATCACTGAAGATAGAAATTAAAGAGGATATCAGAAAATGGAAAGCTCTCCCATGTTCCTGGATAGGTAGAATCAACATAGTAAAAATGACAGTTCTGCCAAAAGCAATCTACAGATTCAATGTGCTGCCCATCAAAATCCCAACACAATATTTTTTGGACCTTGAAAGAACAATACTCAATTTCATTTGGAATAACGGGAAAGCCAGGATTTCCAAAACAATTTTACTCAACAAAAGAACCTCAGGAGGTATCATCATCCCTGACTTCAAGTTATACTATAGAGCTACAATAATAAAAACAGCCTGGTACTGGCATGAAAACAGACTTGTGGATCAATGGAATAGAATTGAGGATCCAGACATTAACCCAAAAACCTATGAACACCTGATCTTTGACAAAGAGGCCCAAAATATTCAATGGAAAAAAGATAGTATATTTAACAAATGGTGTTGGTATAGCTGGATGAAAATGCTATCTTTCTTCCATTGAATATTTTTAGCCTCTTTGTCAAAAATCAGGAGTTCATAGGTGTGTGGGTGAATGTCAGGGTCTTCAGTTTGATTCCATTGATCCACAAGTCTGTTTTTATGCCAGTACCAAGTTGTTTTTATTACTGTAACTCTACAGTATAATTTGCAGTCAGGAATGGTGATGCCTCCTGATGTTCTTTTGTTGAGCAAAATTGTTTTGGCAATACTGACTTTCCTGTAATTCCAAATGAAATTGAGTATTGTTCTTTTAAGTTCTGTAAAAAATGTGTTAAGATTTTGATGGGAATTGCATTTAATCTGTTGATTGCATTTGGTATGATTGTCATTTTCAAAGGGAAGAGATTTTTACCAACCCTACAAGTGACAGAGAATTCATCTCTATATATAGAGAACTCAACAAACTAGAGTCCAAAATCCTTAATAACATATTTAAAAATATGGTTCAGAGCTAAAAAAAAAATTTTCAGCAGAATTACAAATGGCTGAAAGGCACATGAAAAAATGTTCAACATCTTTAGCTATCAGAGAAATGTAACTCAAAACAACTTTGAGATATCACCTTACTACACTTGTCAAAATGACTAAGATCAAAAACACAGATGACATGTTGGAGAGGATATGGAGCAAGGGGAACACTCCTCCATTGTTGGTGGGAGTATAAACTTGTTCAGCCACTTTGGAATGCAGTATGGTGGTTTCTCAGAAAACTGGAAATCCATCTCCCCAAGGATCCAGCAGTACCACTACTGGGTATATACCCCAAAGATGTACATTCGTGCTCCAACAGCATTAGCTCAACTATGTTCATAGCAGTGTTATTTGTAATAGCAAGAACCTGGAAACAACCTAGATTCCCCCTCAACTAAAGAATGGATTAACAAACTGTGGTACATCTACAGAATGGAGCACTATTCAGCAGCAAGAAAAATGATATCCTAAAATTTGCAGGCAAATGGATGGATTTAGAGAATATTCTCTTGAGTGAGGTCTCACAAACTCAGAAAGATAAGCAGGAGATGTACTCACTGTTAGTTTTTTGCACATGTTGCATGAATGGAATCTCAACACTGGGAGTACCACACGAGAGTTTTTTACAGCAGCAGAGATAGAGGCAGAAGGGAGCAGAGAGTGAGGAAGAGGGGAGGGGACTCGTGAGCCCTTTCTTTAAAAAGAGTGGGTGAGCCCATATTTGCATTGCCACACCCAGGGGCATGATTGACACTGTTACATTCCAGGTGAATGCAAGCTTTGGAAATCCTTACACTCACTCATTAGTGAACTTTAAAAAAAAAGATATCATTGTATATTAGAGCTCAATCGCTAAATGACACAGTGCCTCATCTCTTCATTGATGGCCTCTGGCAGGGGTATGAGTGAGGAAGGACTTGATTTCTTTAATGGTCTGGCCACAGGGAGTTTAATTATGCTCCTGCAATCAAATGAGCAGCATGAATGGGAGTTTTTATAAATGGGAAGATCGTAAGTGTGGGTATGACTCTAAGAGGAGTGATAACTGAGTTTGATGGGCTGCAAGATATAAAATCACCAAATAACAAATATATATTAAAAAGAAAATGTGTTAGTCACTCATTAAAGTGAATGAAATCATAAAATTAGCAGGTAAATGAATGGAACTAGAAAAAAAATAATTATTCTAAGTGGCAGTATCTCAGACCAAAACCCACAAATGCTATATATTTACTTATGTATTAGTTATTAGATATTAGTTATTAAGATTAAGCTACAATCTGTAGAGTCACAGAAGTCAGATTTAGAGTAAGGGACTAGGGAGGCCAGATCTCATTATAAAACAGAAATAGAGTAGATGGTTATGGTGCATGGGGAAGGGTGAGATGAACAGATGAAGTAAGGATGAGAAAGAGCATATAGGGAGAGAGAGCTAAAATTAAGGGCTGTTTTGAGTTCATATGGAAACAATACACTTGTAAATGTTTCCTAAAGTATATACATATATAAAGGCAGGTCTGAATGAAATTGGCCAATAATGGGGGAGACAGAGTCCCAACTGGCTATCTCTTCTCTCTAAATGATGCTTCCAAAGCTGGAATTGTGTTACATCTAATTGGGCTCTTAGCTAAAAGGGACCCAAACAGCCCAGGCTGTTGCCAAGACTATATAAGTCACTCCCCACAAATCGACAGCAAGGCCCCATTGCTGAACACAATATCTATATACACAATTCATTTAAAATGGAAGAGTTGGCAGACTCTGCCCATGGGTAAGGTGAAGTCTGCAGGCCCCAGCACCTGAATCCCAATCTCTGCCCGGAAAAATCGAGTTCCAGGACCAGGTTAGGTTTGTGGTACGTGTCACATTCCTTAGCAGACAGGAATAGACTTTGGCTGTGAAGGGCTCCTCCAGCTGCTACTAAAACAAGGGAACTTACACGGCCACCCCGCCTCCAACTGCATCACCAGAGAAGGACTGAGGACTTGACAGACCCCTTCCCAGAGCAGAGTCAGAGACTGAGCAGACCCCTTGCTTAGAGGCAACAGGAGACACACAAGTCCTCTTGCCACAACTGACCAGGAGCCACCTAATCATGAACCACTAAAGCCATGGGCAGATGCCAGTGCAAAAAAAACAATATAAAGAACAACAGGGTAACTGTTGTAGTAAGTTTTTCCCAGCCCGTTTGGCGCCAGAGTTTATAACCTAGCACGCGCGGCAGCGGTTTGGAACCTGGTTCACGCAGCAGCTTTTGTCCCCCAAAGAAATGAATCACATGCTTATATCCTTTAAACTGTTTGCCCCATGTCTTATGCCCATTACTAGCTAGCTCTTTATATATTCTTAAATTAACCCATTTCTATTAAACTTCCTGCCACGTGGCTCAGCCCGTGGCTGGCCGGTACCTCTTACATGTCTGTTCCTCTTAGGGGTTGGATGGAGACTGACAAACTCCACCCTTCTTCCTACCTTCTTGTGCTCTGATTCTCCACCCACTTCTATGGTGCTCTACATAGACCAAATCAGTTACTTTATTTACAACATACAGAGAACATTCCCACCACATCTCCTCTTTTCTGTCTAATTAAAAAGGAAGTTTTCAATTTCCATATAGCAAAATTACAACAGAACAGCTCTCAAGCAGGAATTACAGTCACAATATCCAGTCTATTTGTATTCACAAAATTAAAGAAAATATTCCATTATCTACCTTATCATTGTGAATCTAAAGTTTCATATCTAATATACCTTTTAAACTAAAAAGAACTATACCTATAATTATTAAACCTTCAACCACATCAAAGACCACAGAAGGATATAATATTATGCAAATAAACAGGAAGTGCAAGCAACTTCCAAAATCTAGAAAAAGACAGAGATGACCCATGTCTGCCTGGACAGTCACCCAAAGTTCCTTTATAATGTTGGGGCATCTATCTTCAGCCTTTACGGCCCAAAGTCTCTGGCATACTTTGCAGTGATGCAGGAAATCTGACACAGTCCATCAGTCACTTCTCCTTGTGTCCTGAAGAATGTCTGGCAATGTTTTCTGCAAAGCAGGAACCTGAAGAACCATCTCGGCTTGATCTGCCAAAGTACAGAGGTCACTTTCCTATGGAACCTACATGTCCAGTTTATACAGGATACCATCAAGCAGTCAATACCAAAACAGTTTCTTGTCCAGTGGCTTACTTTTGCCACAAGGTAAATTCCACATGAAGTTTCTTCAATGCCCATCATTTTCCTGAAATACATTGGTGCTGCCAGGAACAGACCTGTTTCACTGTCCAGAAAAGTTTAAGTTCCTAACATAATTTAAATGCCATATTCTGCATGTCTTTGAAGTATTTGAAGACTACCTATCTAATTGAAATATATCTTTGTATACCCACCAAAACCTAACTAACATGACTATAAGATTTGTTATCATAGGTGACTATTAATATGCATTTCTCAATTACACATTACAATTTTAAATGAATTACATCAGCATCATACCTTAATCAAGAGTAGAAAAATACATACAGCATAACAAAATTGACCTTAAGTTTATATCAATGAATCAAAATCCACTTATCTTTTCTAATCATTCCTATATCATATAACTCTGTTCAGATATATTTTTATATATATATATAAAATGATATATAGTTAGGATATTGTCATTTGATACAAAATGTGTATTTTGGTCAATATTCATAAGATTGTTATACTTGAAATTATTTGGAGGAACTGTACACTCATTTTTGGAATGCCTATTTTTACAATGTTAGCTTCACTTTCTTGATTGATTGGGATTGCAGATTATGGTTACTCATATTTGCCACCTAACAGTCAGGATACTCAGGACCTTCATATTAACTCAGGCTTTTCAGGAACATGTTAGAATACACCCAATAGATAGGTGTCTTCAACCACTCATAGACCAAGAGAATATGGCATTCAAGATTTTGTTATCTCGAATTTGGCCTTGAGAGGCATGACAACTCCTGGCATCACCGTTCCTTTTTCAAGGTGGTGTTGAGCATCACAGACATCTTGCAAAGAGATTGTCTTGTTTGGCAAATAATGGCCTGAATGGCAAAGGATGGCACTTTCCCTGACTGCTGTCAGAGTGCTCTCTATCCAATATGGACGAGCAGGATGAAGGATAGAGACTGCCGAAGCCTGCCTAGACAGGATAAGACAGTCCTACCAAAAAATACCCTGCTTCTGTGGAGACTTGTCAGATATCATAGGCCAGTAGCCACAAGGATGGATGCTCCCATTGTATAGAAAAGTGGTGGATGACTGTCCAGGTAGTTAACTGTAGTTGTCTTCTCCTAAATTTTGGAAGTTACTTCATCATGCTTCCAACTTCAGGTATATATTTTCCTTCTCAGGTCTTGATGGTGTTGAAGATTGGATAGTTGAGGTTGTTATTACTTCACATCCCAGCAAAGACACTCAGGTGTTAGAACTTTATTGTTCGAGATAAACAGTCTTGAAGCAATCCCTGTGCATTTCCTCATATCAACATTTTAGACATTAAATTGCACCTTGTATTTGTTGTTTGTTAGTGGTAGTTTGACCTCACTTATGTTAGTACCTTTCTCTTCCTCAGACACTGCCTTATGATGATTCTTATAGTATGTAATTTTATACCTAGTTTAGAACCTTCCTATTTAGACAAAAGGGGGAGATGTAGCAGGAAATCAGAAGCTACACATGTGAACTGATTGCATCAGAGGGCTGGAGCCAAGCAGGGTGTGGAAAGAACTTCAGAAGTAAAGCTCCCAGATGAATGAGGCGGAAGAGGAAGCCAGGCTCTGGCACAGTTCCTGGATTGCAGTGGATCGGACTGTTGGGAAACTCTCTGGTGTGCTGCTTCCCCCTCCATTTTCTTCCTTAGAACAAAACCCTTCTCTGTAAGTGATATTTGGATAATAAATATTACTTAATATATATATCTCACAGCGGGTTGATTACCGTGATAGGTAACTCCAGAAGAAAGTGGTGATTCTACAACTACAAGAACTGAACAGAGCAATGAAGAGGAAGCAGAAGGAAGCAACACCAAAAATAACTTTATGATGATCATTGAAGCCCTCAAAGAAGATATGAAAAATTCCCTTAAAGAAATAGAAGAAAATACTAACAAAAAATTGGAAGAGATGAATAAATCTTTGAAAGAAAACCAAGAAAAGGTAAAACAAAAAATGAAAGAAACATTCCAGGAACTAAAAACTGAAATAGAAGCAATTAAAAAAAGGCACAAGGCGGATTCGAACCCTGACCAGAGGTGAGGAGGGCTCGGCGGGCCTCAGCGCCTGTATCCTGGCCTGGGAGGGAGAGTTGACCTCACACTGCTTCCGGTTCCGCCACCGGGACCTGTGCTCTCTTCGGCGTCCCAGCGCACTCTGGAGCAGGGGCAGCTGAACTCTGCACCTGGCCACACCCACAGCTCCTGCTGCTGCTGAGGGTATCTGCAAGGATCCCTACCGCGACCCCGAACTGAGTGAACTGAGCAAACTAACTGCAGGGGTCTCTGAGGGGC
>PVIH01031724.1:0-10478 GCA_004025045.1 Sigmodon hispidus | reverse complement strand
AAAGAGAAATATGAGAATACTAAAATAGTGTAAGATAAAGTAAAATTAGAAATGAAATAGTACAAATTATGACAGGTGATTCTGAAGTCAAAAAGACTCCAATGGCCTGTTACAGCTACACATCACAAACTGAATAACCTAGAATAAATAAATAGAATACAAGAGACATCCATTACTGAAGTTGTTTTATTATAATTATAAAAGAGTGATAATTATAGAAGTGAATGGTATTTTCCCCACAGGTATATATTATGCATGGATCCTGTCCATACACAGCTCTATCCCCACCTTACCTTCCCTCTTTCTGCCTATTTCAAGATGAATACTTGGGACTGGATAAAGCATCAGGAAGCTCATCCCTGAAGATAACAGATTCTCTTCTTTTAGCCATCAAATACCTAACACTCTTCATCTAGGAGTGGGACCTCGTGGCTTTTTCTCTATCCCATGTTGACATGCCAGCTGGTGGTGTCACTGTGTGGGTCTTGTTTAAGTCATCATGTTATTGAGATTTCATGGGTACAGCTTACTAACATGTCTAAAAGACTCTCTAGCAGCAGGCATCATGTTCCTCTGGTTCTTAGAATCTTTCCACCCCTCTTCCATGGTTTCCCCTAAGCCTTTGGTGTAGTGGTTGAATCACTAGTATATAAATTGTAGCTTGGAACCCCATGGTCGTGTATTCTATTCACTCTGACCAGTTGTGGAGCTCTTTATAGTCTCTGTTTGAAAACCAAAAAAAGTAAAAACCTAAATATAAAAAAGTTATTTGATGATGGATAAGAACTACATCTATCTATGCGTATAAGGATAAATATCTAAATACAGTTAGAAATTATATTGGTAACAGACAAACATCTTCAGAACATGCAGACCCATGTCCAGAGCAGAGTATGAGATAATCAAATTCCAAATCCTAGGCCACCCAGAGACATTCTCTCCAAATCTGGGGATATATCCTCAGTTCTACCAACACACACAGTCCTTCCCTAAACCAAACAAAACTGGAAGAATCCTTGCCCAGCAATCCCTAGAAACACATAGCAGGAGGTACATCCCATGGTCAAACACTGCTTCCAAAGCAAGTTGCGTCATCACAGATATACATCTTCAGACCATGCAGAACCTTTGTCCACAGCAGAGTAAGAAACTGTGCAGACCCCATGTCCAGAGCAGAATAAGTAAGAGATCAAGCATACCCTGTGACCAGAGCAGAGAGGAGACACATAACCCCTGGACTCACAACTCATTAAGATCTGACTAAGAGCTGACTAAGAGTGAACCAGGGAAGTAATGGGTAGATGCCGGTGACAGAATATATTTAACAATATAAAGAACAATAAGGTACCACCAGAAGAAACTGGTTGTTCTACAACACCAAGACCTGAAAAGGGCAATGAAGAGGAAACAGAAGGAAACAACATTAAAAGCACCTTTATGAAGATTATTGAATCCTTAAAAGAGGATATAAAAAATTCCTATAAAGAAAAAGAAGAAAATACACACAAAAATATTGGAAGACATGAACAAATCCTTGAAATAAAACAAAACCAATCAATGAAAAAAACATTCTAGGAACTAAAAAATTAAATTGAAGCATTAAATAAGACACATAGTAAGGCAAAGGTAGAAATAGAAAATTTGAAGAAACAAACTAGAACTATAGATACAAGCATAGCCAACAGAGTCCATGAGATGGAAGAGAGAATCTCTGGAGTGGAAGATACAATAGTGGAAATAGATACAGCAGTCAACAAAACCCACTAAAACCAAAAAAAGTCATAATACAAAATGTCCAGAAAATTTGGGACACCATGAAAAGACACAACCTGAGAATAATAGGAATAGAAGAAGGAGAACAATACCAGCTCAAAGGCACAGATAATGTTTTCAATAAAATCATAGAAGAAAACTTCCCTAACCTGAAGAATGAAATGCCTATAAAATACAAGAAGCTTACAGAACACAAAATAGATATGACCCCCCAAAAAGTCAGCGTGCCACATTATAATCAAGCCACAAAACATACAGAACAAAGAAAAAATTTTAAGAGCTGTAAAAGAAAAGGGCCAACTTACATATAATGGCAAACCCATCAGAATAACACCTGACTATTCAATGGAAATGATGAAAGCAAGAAGGTCTTGGTCAGAAGTTATACAGACACTAAAAGAGTATGGCTGCCAAACTACAATGCTATACTATAGCAAAACTATCAATCACCATAGATGGAGTAAGAGGATATTTCATGAAAAAAATCCAATATAAACAATACCTATCCACAAATCAAGCACTACAGAAAGCGCTAGAGGGAAAACTCCAACCTAAGCAACCCAGATACAACCATGAAACTACAAATAATAATCCCACAGAAGAAAAGCCCAAAGATAGAAAATACACACAAGCTATCACCAAAAACAACAAGAAATAACAATCAGTGGTCACTAATATTAATATCAATGGACCCAATTTACCTATAAAAAGACACACACTAACACAATGGGTACAAAAATAGCCATCTTTCTGCTGTATACAAGAAATAGACTTCAACTTCAAAGACAGACATAGACTCAGAGTAAAGGCTTGGGAAAAGATTTTCCAATCAAATGGCCCCAAGAAACAAGCTGGTGTGGTCATCTTAATATCTAACAAAGTAAACTTCAAACTAAAATCAATCAAGAGAGACCAGGATGGTCATTACTTATTCATTTCAGGAAAAAATCAACCAAGATGAGATCTCAATCCTGAATATTTATGTCCCTAATATAAGGGCACCTACATATCTAAAAGAAATACTACTAAGCTTAAGCCCCACATCAAATGTCACACTCTAATAGTGGGAGACTTCAATACCCCACTTTCACCCTTGGATAGATCAACCAGACAGAGACTCAACAAAGAAATAAGGGGGCATAACAGATGTTATGATGCAAATGGATTTAATAGATATTTACAGAAGCTTTCATCTGAACACAAAAGAATATACATATTTCTCAGTACCCCATGGAACTTTCTCTAAAATTGTCCATATATTTGGTCATAAAGCAAATATCAATAGATTAAAAAAATGGGAATAACCCCTTGTATCATATCAGACCACTATGGTCTAAAGCTAAGATTTAACAAAAACAAAAATCACAGAAAGCCTACAAACTCATGGAAACTGAACATACCTACATTGAACAACCTCTGGGTCAAGGAACCTCTGGGTTAAGAAAGAAATCAAAGACTTTCTAGAATTTAATAAAAATGAAACCTCAACATACCCAAGTTTATGGGACACATGAGAGTAGGCTTAAGAGGAAAATTCATGATTGTATACATAAGTGACACACAAAATTATATCAGGGAACTTCTACAACTGATAAACACCTTCAGCAATGTAGCAAGATACAAGATTAACTCAAAGAAATGAGTAGACCTCCTATACACTAAAGATAAAAGGGCAGAAAAAGAAAAAAGGGAAACATCACCTTTTATAATAGCTGCAAATAGCATTAAATACCTCAGTGTAACTATAACCTGTTTGACAAAAAACTTTAAATCTCTGAAGAAAGAAATTGAAGACGATAGAAGAAAATGGAAAGGTCTCCTATGTTCTTGGATATGTAGGATCAACAAAGTGAAAATGACAATCTTACCAAAAGCAGTCTACAGATTCAATGCAATTCCTAATCAAAATCCAAACAAAATTTTATACAGACGTTAAAAGAACAATATTCAATTTTATTTGGAATAACAGGAAAGCCAGGATTGCCAAAACAATTTTCCTCAACAAAAGAACCTCAGAAGGCATCGCCATCCTTGACTTCAAATTATACTATAGAGCTCAGTAATAAAAACAGATTGATACTGGCATGAAAACAGACTTGTGGATCAATGGATTCCATTGAAGACACCGACATTCACTCACACACCTATGAACACCTAATTTTTGACAAAGAGGCCAAAAATATTCAATGGAAAAAAGATAGTATTTTCAACAAATTGGTGCTGGTATAACTGGATGGTAGTGTGTAGAAAAATGCAGATAGATTCACACCTATCATTCTGTATAAAACTGAGATCCAAGTGGATCAAAGATCTCAACGTAAACCCATCTACTTGATAGAAAAGAAAGTCGGAAATAGCTTCCAACACATTGGCACAGGCGACCACTTCCTAAATATAACATCAGTAACAGACACTAAGAACAACAATCAATAAGTGAGATCTCCTGAAACAGAGAAGTTTCTGTGAGGCCAAGGACAAAATCAATAAGACAAAATGACAGCCTACAGAATGGGAAAAGATTTTCACCAACTCTACAAGTGACAGAGAAGTGATCTCTAAAATATATAGAGAACTCAAGAAACTAGAGCCCAAAACCCTTAATAACCCAATTAAAAAATGGGGTTCAGAACTAAGAAGGGAATCCTCAGCAGATGAACTACAAATTGATGAAAGGCACTTGAAAAAGTGCTCAACATCTTTAGCCATCAGAGAAATGCAAATCAAAACAACTTTGAAATACCACCTTACACCTGTCAGAATGACTAAGATAAAAAAAAAACACAGGTGACAGCCTATGCTGGAGAGGATGTGGAGCAAGGAGAACACTCCTCCATTGTTGGTGGGAGTGTAAACTTGTTCAGCCACTCTGGAATGCAGTATGGGGGTTTCTCAGAAAACTGGGAATCAATCTCCCCAAGGATCTAGCAATATCACTATTGGGCATATATCCTAAAACAAGTACATTCATACCCCAAAAGTATTAGCTCAACTATGTTCATAGCAGCATTATTCATAATAGAAAGAACCTGGAAACAACCTAGATTCTCATAAACTGAAGAAGGAATTAACAAACTTTGGTAATCTACACAATGGAGTACTACTCAGCACTAAGAAAAAATGATACACTAAAATTTGCAGGCAAATGGATGGAATTGGAGAATATCCTCCTGAGCAAGGTATCACAAACCCAGTAAGATAAGCAGGTAATGTACTCACTCATTAGTGGACTTTAAAAAAAAAGATGTCATTGTACACAAGAGTTCAGGGCTAGAACATAGCTATATGACACAATGCCTCACTTCTGCATTGATGGCCTCTGGCAGGGGTATGGGTGAGGAAAGACTTGTTTTCTTTAAGGGTCTGGCCATAGGGAGTTTAATTATGCTCCAGTAAGTAAATGAGCAGCATGAATGGCTGTTTTTGTAAATGGGGAGATCATAAGAGTATGTATGAATCAGAGAGGACTGATAACTGAGTTTGATGAGTGCATGATTAAAATAAAAAATATATATATAAATAAAAATGTAATTCAATTCAATGTAATTATAGGTTGCTTTTTCTTCATCTTTTATAATAACTGTTATTGACATAGTATAGTAAGAAATATTACTTATAATACAATGACTTGTTAAAATGAAGTTAAACAGTATGTTGTACATTAAAGGTATAATAATGTTAGAAAAAAACTCACCCTCTCTATACTGCAATTTAATGTTTCTATTTTTCATATATTTATTTATTATTTGGTGTTTTTACATCATGCACCCCATCAAACTCAGCTATCAGATCTCTCAATATCATGGCCACTCTTAGAACTCACCCTTTCCAAACTTCAATTTAGTGTTTCAAAAACAACTAAAAAAACTAGTTTGAGGATTGTAATATGAGTTATATCAAAATATAAGCATTTTACCTCGCACATAATACATTCTCAAAACTAGTATACTTTCCCTTCATTCCTATAGCCAGGACAGTGTATTTTCTTATATTTATTATTTCATTATATATATACATATAAGGGTACCAACTTTGAGCTAGGTGATATAGTGATTGTGTCCTCTTGGACATCAAGCTGAGTGGAGGAAAGAATAAGATAATTATAGAAGTGAATGTGTATTTACAAATTTTAACATAAACATGAAAGGCAAGTGAATATCTTGCACACTGTTCTTGCCAGACACATATTTCTTGGTCACCTGACTCTTTTATAGGAAATTATCAGGATTAGTAACAATTCAATACATTTTTATTGCCCTAACTATAATCTTATGCAATGCTTTTCAAGGCATATTTGACCTCTATGAAATGATATAGGATCAATACTTATATTAAAAGATGTAGAAAATGTAAACAAAACTGTATGGAACCATTTGGAAAAAAAGAAAGCATAGAGTAATGTAATTAAACCTTTATTAAGAAACTGTCAAATTCAATATTAGTTGAGGCACTAATGCAGTAAAAATAAACCTACAATACAATACAATTCAAAAACCTATATGCAGACTCTCTCCTGTTGGTGAGTAACCCCTCATTATCCAGTACAAAGCTGTCTTCCCTGAAATCATATATGCCAAGTCACCCTAAATAGACTTAGAAGGTTGTACTTATATGTTTATGCATATATGTAACAACAACAACAATAAAAATAAGCCATCAATTTGTGAGAACATGAGAGAGGAATATGGAATAGGACAGAGAGAGGGGTCATGGGAATGGTTGGAGGGAGGCAATGGAAAAGAGATATGATATAATCATATTTTAAATAAAACAGTTTAGTAAATAAAAATATAGATGGTTAAAATTTTACTTGATTTTTACTTAAGAGACTATGCTGCTTTTGCTCATATTTATCCTTATACTTATGATATCCTGTATCTTATCTTACTTCATCACCTCATATCAAGCATGGTTACAATCATGATGGCTGGCTGAGTACTGAGGTGAGGGAAAGAAGATATAGAAGACAGATAGTGTCTTTCTGTTGTAGCTCTGATGCAGATCACATCAGAATTCACGCCAGCATGACCTGTGTACATGCCCTCTCTGCCTCTTCCCGAAGCACCTGCAGCTATAGTCATATAATCCCAGAACTACTTACCCAAGCCTGCATGCACATAGCAATGTTCTAAAAACTTTTGGGACAATTTATTTAGTTAATTTAAATCTGTTTTTATCATAAAATATCTTGTTTATTCCATCTATGGTGATTGATAGTTTTGCTTGGTATAATAGTCTGGGTTGGCAGCTATACTCTTTTAGTGTCTGTATAACTTCTGACCAGGACCTTCTTGCTTTCATTCTTTTCATTGAGTAGTCTGATGTGATTCTCATGGGTCTGCCTTAATAGAGAACTTGGCCTTCTTCATTTGCAGCTCTTAATATTTTTTCTTTGTTCTGTATGTTTTGTGGCTTGATTATTATGTGGCGAGCAGACTTTTGCAGTGGGGAGGGATTTAACCTATTTGCTGTTCTATAAGCTTCTTATATCTTTACAGGCTTTTCTTCCTTAGGTGTGAAAAGATTTCTTCTATGATTTTATTGAATATATTATCTGTGCCTTTGAGCTGGTGTTCTTCTCTGTCCTCTATTCCTTTATTCTCAGGTTTGGTGTCCCAAATTCCTGGATGTTTTGCATTATGGCTTTTTTGATTTCAGTGTTTTCTTTGACTAATGTATCTATTTCCACTATTATATCTTCCAATCCAGAGAGCCTCTCTTTCATCTCTTGAATTCTGTTGGTTATGCTTGTATCTGTAGTTTTAATTCATTTCTTCAGATTTTCTATTTCCAGCTTTGTCTCATTTTATATCTTCTTTATTGCTTCAATTTCAGGTTTTAGTTCCTGGAATGTTTCTTTCACCTGCTGGTTTACTTTTTCTTAGTTTTCTTTGTTTTGTTTCAGGGATTAGTTAATCTCTTCGAATATTCTGTTTTATTTTCTACTTTTTTCCCTTTTTTATTTTTTGTTACATAAAAAGACTATTTTCTAAAAAATAAAATAAAATAGAGTGACAAAAAATGTAACAATGGCATTGTGTAGAATGAATAGTGTTGAGATTGAATGAACAGCAGAAGACTATATTAAATATAATTTTCAGATCTCAAGCTGTTCAGTGGTTGTGGTTTGTAGCTTGGGTGTTTTTTACTTTGTTTTAAAAGTCCACTAATAAGTATATCCTCTTTTAAGGCGTCTATAATCTTCATAGAGTTGTTTATAAGTTTGTTTCCTTATCTGTATATTTTTAAATGACACTCAGAAAAGAGTCTATTTAGCAAGATCATTAGGACAATTTGTGGAAATGGTTTATTTATTGTAGTTCTGGTAAATTTGCCTGTTGGATGGAAAAGATCCATAATACTAAACAATTGATATATGCCAGTGTCTTTTCATGGTGAGGCTCCACCTGTCAGCTTTACTCTGCCCTTCTAGCTTCAGTGGACTCTCTTGTGCTTTGATCTTACACCACAACCAGGTGTATCAGACACTTTTGAAATTTATAGGATATAGTACACAATGAAAAGCAGAAGGAAGGAAGGAAGGGAGGGAGGAAGTAAGGAAGAGAAGACATGTGACAGGACTGGGTGGCTACTGGTTGGAATATGTCCATAGTGAGGAAGCAATCATAAACAGAGAGTGAGCAGATCAAAACTTTCTAGATCTGCACTCCCTTGGGATATTCAGCCAAAGCAATTAGAAAAGGAAAATGTTTCAGATGATATGATCCTATGCCTAAAATACCTGAAGATTCCACCAGAAAGTTCTTACATTTGATAAATACTTTTAGGAAAATATCTTGACTTAAGACCAAACAAGTTAGAATTATGAGCTTTATTGTATATAAATAATAAAGTAGTTGAGATAGAAATGAGATCCTATTCATTTCTTTAAATGCTTCTAAAAACAATACCAAGGAATAAATCTTAACAAGGAGGCCAAAGACCACTATAAGTAAGTCTTTAAAACACTGAACAAACAAATCAAAGACAATACAAAAATATAGAAAGACATTTTACTTCAATGTTTTAAGGAAAAAAATGACATTGTGAAATTGTCATATTACTGTGAGTTTAATACAATATTTATCAAAATCCCAAAGACAGTCATCAAGAAAACAGAAGAAACAGTCCTAAAATGCATGCTGAAACATATAGCTTATAAATAACTAAAGCAATCATGAGCAGGGCCTATAATTCCAGAGGTATCATAGCATCTGACTTACAACCTATCCTTTAAAGACATATGAAGGGTCGGCCAAGATTCCAAAGGATATTGTAAAAGCAAGGTATGTGCAGTAGGTTTACAATGTGTACATGAAGTATTAGAGGAGATGTAAAAGTCATCAGAAGAATATTTAATTTAACAGTGTTGGCCTCCATGAGGTGGAAAGTTCTGCTCCACCAATATTCTGGCAATATGATAGTTCTTATTTTTATTGAGTGATAAAACTATATTATTCTGACCCATCATAGACTGTGGGGATCTTCTATCAGTACTTTATAATAAACACAGTAGCATTTCTCCCACCAGAACACCAAAAATAACTTTGGGAAATGTAATGAAATATTAAAGATTATTTTCACAAATGTTCTATTCTGTGTCTGTTGAAGTTGTTGCTGGTGTTGAAGTTCTAGTCTCTTCTTCCTCAAGTGATGGTGTTGTGCTTTCAGAAAGCCAAATAAATATAAGTAAATATAAAAGTACAAAAGCTATAGGAAATACCCATCTTCCAATGTTTTCTTGTATCTTTTCTACCTTCTTCCTTTCCTTTTCCTTCTCTTCTTCTTCCTCCTCCTTTTCCTTCTCCTTTTCCTTCTCCTTCTCCTTTTCCTTCTCCTTTTCCTTCTCCTTTTCTTTCTGCTTTTCCTTCTCCTTTTCCTCCTCCTTTTCCTTTTCCTTCTCCTTTTCCTTCTCCTTTTCCTTCTCCTCTTCCTTCTCCTTTTCCTTTTCCTTTTCCTTCTCTTTTTCCTTTTCCTTCTCCTTTTCCTTTTCCTTCTCTTTTTCCTTTTCCTCCTCCTCCTTCTCCTTTTCCTTCTCCTTCTCCTTTTCCTTCTCCTTTTCCTTCTCTTTTTCCTTTTCCTTCTCCTTCTCCTTTTCCTTCTCTTTTTCCTTTTCCTTCTCCTTTTCCTTTTCCTTCTCCTTTTCCTTTTCCTTCTCCTCTTCCTTCTCCTTTTCCTTTTCCTTTTCCTTCTCTTTTTCCTTTTCCTTCTCCTTTTCCTTTTCCTTCTCTTTTTCCTTTTCCTCCTCCTCCTTCTCCTTTTCCTTCTCCTTCTCCTTTTCCTTTTCCTTCTCCTTTTCCTTCTCCTTTTCCTTCTCCTTTTCCTTCTCATTTTCCTCCTCCTTCTCCTTTTCCTCCTCCTTCTCTTTCTCCTTCTCCTTTTCCTTCTCCTTTTTGTCCTCCTTCTTGCCATTGTCAACTTTACTGCCAGGAGGTGGACCACTGTCAACACTTCCTCCAACACCTTTCTCCAGGCAGTCTGGTGGGCTCCAGCCATGATTGCAATGGCAGTGGTGTTTATTATTGCAGACTCCATTCCTGTTGCAGGTCTCTGATGAACAATTGCTTGTCCAGATTGACTTACTGACACACGTTCTGTTAATGCACACCTGCTCTGGACCACATTCTGTACCATCTTTTATGTCACCAAGGTCAGGAATGGACATCCCATAATGGTAGTCAATAGTCCAGCAGGTGACACTGTTGAAA
>PVIH01031723.1:0-10478 GCA_004025045.1 Sigmodon hispidus | reverse complement strand
TCTGCATCTAACATGTTTCTGTGCCTGAACTCAGTCTGCATAACTCAGAAGCCCTAGGTTATTTTGTATTTTTAATTATCTTCTAAATAATTATTATCATGTAGTCAGATTGGCATGAGTATCTGAAAGACTTGTGGGGACCTTATGCAAGGCATCCTACTTTTCCATTGAAATTCCTCAAGTCATTTGCTCTTTACTTATTTTGGCATAAGGGCAAATTTTGATGAATTTTTCCTTATGACTTTTCTTTCCTGCTCCCTTTTGTGTTGTTTTGCCGTAGCCTCTTCCTCTCCTGTATTGCCCTCCCTCTTTTCTATCTAGCCCTCCCTTGTTTTACCTAGCCCTTCCCTTTCTAACAAGCTGCATCCTTCTAGTCCACTCTGTAGGGATTCTCTTCTTTCTCCATCTCTTTTTCTCTCTTTCTTCCCTTCCTTATTGGAGCTGGGGATTAAACCAGGTCCTTTTGTGTGCTAAGAACATAAGTGCTAAAATACCTGTTCTGCCAGTTAATAGCCTTCTACAAACTTCCCTTTGGAACCACACAATGAGGAGCTTTCCAGCATATATTTGACAGAAGATATACTGTCCCATTCTGTAAATCAACAGTTTTACTTCTGAAATTAATTATATAGTAGATAAAACTATTGTACTATAAAACCATTCTGTCCATGCCCCTAAAATGTAGTGTAAAAAGCTACTCTAAACATTGTGTAGTGCCTTCAGCAAAGAAAAAGCTGTAATTATAACCTAAGATAATAGGAGAAAATTAGACAATGTTGTAACATTACTGACTCATGTGGAGATAATGACACTGTAAAGTTTATTTTTCATATACTTCCCTTAAGCCATGTTACTTGGCATATGGAACACAGGGCATTTAACATTTGAAGGTAAAATATTTATCAAATTATCCATACTTGTAATTGTATTTACAATATTTATTCGAGCTACTTCTGCTCTAAACATTTTCCAAGATCAATATTCCTTTGAAGTGTCAGGTTCCAGCCTGCTTTGGCTATTTAACCTTACTTAATATCCACCAAACTTCCATATAATTGTCACAGAAGTTCTTCCAAGTCTCTGAGAAACCAGATTGGTCCTATATTTAAACTATTAGTTGTTAAGAGTAATTAATCACAAGAATTAAAGCTATAGTGGTGCACAACTGTGATCCCAAAACCAAGGAAGTTGAAGCAGGAGAGTTGTGAATTTAATGCTAGCCCATACTGTGTTGTGTATATTGTCTTAAAAATATTTTTAAAAAAATAAGAGCAAGTAAAGAAATAAAGTCAACAAAGAATAAAATGCATCTATTGTAACTTATGCACAAACTCATAAATCATGCATGTATTTCAAAATAAAATCTTGTTTAAATTATGTTTCTATACCCTCCAACAAATTGGCACAGGTAACCACTTCCTAAATATAACACCAGTGGCACAGACACTAAAATCAACAATCAATAAGAGGGACCTCCTGAAACTGAGAAGCTTCTTTAAAGCTAAGGACACAGTCAATAAGACAAATGATAGCCTACAGAATGGGAAAAGATTTTCACCAACCCTACAAGTGACAGAGGACTGATCTCTAAAATATATAGAGAACTCAAGAAACTAGAGCCCAAAACTTTGAGTAACCCATTCAAATAATGTAGTTCAGAACTAAAAAGGGAATTTTCAGCAGAAGAATTACAAATGGCTGAAAGGCACTTGAAAAAGTGCTCACCATCTTTAGCCATCAGAGAAATGCAAATCAAAACAACTTTGAGATACTACCTTATACCTGTCAGAATTGCTAAGATAAAAGACACAGATGACAGCCTATGCTGGAGAGGTTGTGGAGCAAGGAGAATACTCCTCCATTGTTGGTGGGAGTGTAAGATTGTTTAGCCAATCTGGAATGCAGTATGGTGGTTTCTCAGAAAACTGGGATTCCATCTCCCCAAGGATCCAGCAATACCACTACTGGGCATATACCCTAAAGATGCACATTCACACTCCAAATGTATTAGCTCAACTATGTTCATAGCAGCATTATTCATAATAGCAAGAACCTGGAAAAAGCCTAGATGCCCTTCAACTGAAGAATGTTTTAACAAACTGTGGTACATCTACAAAATGGAGTACTACTCAGCACTAAGAAAAAATGATATCCTAAAATTTGCAGGCAAATTGATGGATTTGGAGAATATCCTCCTGAGTGAGGTATCACAAACCCAGAAAGATAAGCAGGGGATGTCCTCACTCATTAGTGGACTCTAAACAAAAAAGCAAAAAGCAAAGCCTGTTTAAGCTGCAAACCACAAACACTGAATAGCTTGGGATCTGAAACACCTTGGACTGGCACCTTGGATCCCACTCTCTCCAGTGGAACACCTGACCCAGTCTTGATGTTGGGATGAGGAAAGTGGATCTGCTTGCAGTGGACGCTGAACTAAGCTACATTGGGACCTTGGGACCTCCTGCCCTTGCTAGGGAGGAGATGGGGAGATGTGAAGAAGAGAGAGTCACTGGAAGGAGCAGGAGGGGGAAGGAAGTTTGAACAAAGGTATACATGGATAGAAAATATGACTTTATTCATAATAAAAAAATAAATTAATTATATTTGTAAATTGTGAACTTTAAAAGGGTTAATTTTACTCCACAGGGAGTTATGAAGTCTTGGTACTATTTTAAACAAGCAGTGTCTGGTTGACATGACTTACATAATTAAGTTCACTTCCTTCCTTCTCCCATGGGCTTCACCTTCAACTCTTATAAGAGTTCCCATAGGAAATAGGAAGCAAGGTCTACTGCACTTGCTTCTCGATTCTTCTTTTTCTGGTGACTTCCTAGGTGAACAAATGTGACAACAGCATATTTGAAATTTGGTTTTAAGTCTTCATTTTCTAGTTAAAAAATAATCTAATGTTATTACATTAATCACATCATTATAAACAAATAATTTTAAATAAGATTAGAACCTACTATTTGTATGTTGCCTTAGATCTAATCTAGGGCTTTCTGCAACCTAGCCAAGAACTTTACAACTTAGTTTTGTCCCAGCTATGGACTTTGTGGTCCTTAAGAAATAGAGACTGCAGAAGAATATTTGACCTTGTAGATATACAAATTTTATTTTATTTATAAAATAAAGTTTTTTATCCATGTATCTTCTTGTTCCCCCTCCCTACCCTCTCCCAATCACTCCAGGTCAGCCTTCAGCCTCCCTCCTCCCCATCTTTGTATTCCCCCATCCCCTTCCCAAAAAGTGCAAGAAGTCCCAAGGTGGATCAGCTCAGCATCCACTCCAGGCAAGTTCGATTTCCACATTCTAATATCCAGTTTGGGTTAGGTGTTCCTCCTGAGTGAACGGGCTCCGAAGTGCCAGTCCATGGAAAGAAACACAGTCTGAACCCTCCCCTTGAGGCTCCACATACTGCCCATGTTAGTGTACAGTTCCCCCTCCTTGAAGGGCCTAGCTCCTTTTCCTATGGTTCCCCAGGGACTGTTCTTGATTCAGTGAGCTCCCAGAGCTCCAGGCAGCCATCTCTGTGGGGATTTTCCTCATAATCCTCATGGTCCCTATCCCCTTGCTCATATAGACTCACAGCTGGACCTGGAGCTCAGCCCAGTACTCAATCATGTATCTCTGCCTCTACCTCTATTCATTGTTGGATGTAAGTTCTGTGATGGTACTTAGGGTAGTTATTGAATTGGTTATAGAGGAAGTCCTGTCTAGGCAACACCTTCACTATTGGTTGGAGACCTAGCCAGGGACATCCTGTGAGTTCTTGGAGGTTTCCCTAGGACTCGGTCTCTGTCTTGTTCCAACCCCACACTGGCTTCCTCTATTAAGATCTCCATCTCTTTTTTTCCCCCTCTTTGTTGCTCCTCTCACTCAATCACCTCCTTCTCTCATGATTTGTTTACAAATTTTATTAATCACTCAAATTTGTATTTCCTTTAGATTCTTTTTGCAGTACTAATAGTTTTCACTATCTTCATGCCTAACCTAGGTTTTTACAGTAGCTTTACAAATTATCTTTTTTTATTTTCAAAACCCAGACACAAAGAGAGTACAAGAAAATAAAAAACATTGAAATTAATATCACAAGTAATTATAGATTTTATAGTAGTCTATCGTGGACTTATAATAGTATTTTAATAAAATTATTATGGATATTACTCTTCTAAATCATGAAGCATGTATTTTCAAAAGAGTTAACAATTAAAATTCTCAAAATTAATAAAGCTGCTCCATAGAATATAAATTTAAGCTTCAGTTGATTAGGTTTGTAGTCTGTCCACTCCATCCAGCCTTCAAGCAGTCTCCCTTGAAGTATCTTATAGAAGTTTGTGTTGTAGAATTAAAAATCAGAAGCAGGTTAACTAAGAAATGCCTCCCTGGTTCTTGGAACAATAGTTTCCATTATGGGTTGAATTTCAGACTCTTTTGAGAAAATACTTTTCAGTTTAATATATCAATTCCCATGCCCTAACTGAGAGCCAATGAATCAGGTGAGCTGTGGCAGAGATGTCATACAAAGTCTCCAGGAGATTCTGGTGATCATCGTCATTGTGAAGCATGGTGTTGAGAAACTCTTTAATTGTTAAATGAAGTTTGAAAACTATTGAGAAGAAGTATGCCATCCTAAAGATAAGGTTTCATTTATATTTGCTACTCTTTGAAAACATGCAAGCAAAATCAATGAAAGAAGACTCAGAAACTGAACTTGTAAATTTATCCCTGCTCATTTATTTGAAAAATAATATACATTCCAATGCCAATGTTAAATATTATAATTAGTATTATATTGGCTTTAAAGATTAAGATTCAGATTTCACATTGGTTTCAAGAAAGTACTACTAGCAAACTACTTTCTCGATGATACTCTACCCCCGGCTGTGGTAAATTTTGTACCATTTCCAAAAATCATTAACGCAAGTCTTTTGCTCTTTCTAGTCTCCTCCATATCTAGCATATGCATTTAAAGGTCAAAACACTTAATTTTTAATTGGCTTATATGGGAATGTCTTTCCCTCTCTTCTCCATTATTCTCCTCTACTTTCTACTCTTCAGTAACTTATTTAACCAGTTTATAAACTGTGAACCACAAATTCGAGAAGATTCTTTCCAACAACAGAAGGTTTTTGCCTCTGTTTTGAAAACCCCAGGTCAGAGTTCAACTCTGTTTTCTACTTTTATTCTGGTATATTTCCACTGAAAGTCATATGGCAAAGATGATATGGTAGTTCAATTCTTTAATTCCATAACTCATGAATTTAAGAAGTTGAGGCAGAAGGGTCAGATAAGCTGGGGTACATAGTAAGATCTTGTCACTAAACCAAATTAAATGAAACAAAACAAAACAAAAGCAAAACCAAGGAAATTTAAAAAGAAAGAAAGAAAGCCACAAAAGGGTTCCATTTGTGAGTAAATTCAAGGCAACCCATATCAAATAGGTCTTCAATAGGATGGAAAGTATACAGTTGTTTTCCTCTGTTAATTTTTTGAATATTATTTTTTACTTTAATTTATCATTGTTTCAATAATTTCATGCCTCTAGACTTCACTGAGAAATCTCAAGGACATATTCTCCTAATTTCCTGTTAGGAATTGTAGAAATCTCCTGCCTTTTTCTTACCCTTTTTTATACCTACTTTTCTATTTTTAAAAAATAGAAAATCTTGTTGCCAGATGGTGGTGCCACACCTCTTTAACCCAAGCAGTCAGAAGGCAAAGGCGGGTGGATTTCTGTGAGTTCAAGGCCAGCCTGGTCTACAAAGCAAGTTCCAAAACAACCAGGGCTGTTATACAGAGAAACCCAAATAATGAATCCAAAACCAAAACAAGTCTGAGGTTTGTCACATGAGACCTCAGATTATGCTATTTCCAGACTCTTTCAAAACAGTTTTACTCTTGCTTTCTGAATATGGTTTAAGACCTTGACATTTTATAGGGCTAATAGAAAAAATTTTAAAACATTTTACTTAACACCTGCTCAGATCCTATTTTAGCTAACACTCATTTTTCTCACTATCAAAGCCCATCTTCTTGCGAGTTACAGATGACCTAACTTTCCCATTGTCTGTGGTGATATGTTATATAGTTAATAAACCAGTCTGGAATATCAGAGAACAGATGCACCCTCAGTCAATCCAGGAGAGTCAGAGAGTGATAGCTCTTACCTTTAATCCCAGCATGGGGAAAGACTGGGAATGGTGACCTACGCCCATCTGCCCATCTGGGAGTAGTGACCTAAGTAAGCCTTTAATCTGATAAATCCAGAGACAAAGATCTTTCTGTGTTTCTATGAGTTCAAGGTCTAACTACCAAATAGTAGTAACTCATATCTTTAATCTTAATCTTGATGTGAAACAACTGGGCAAAGAAGGTATTTAAGGCAGACATAGAAAGACAGATAGTTCAATAGAAATGAGGAGTGAGGCTGAGGAAGCTGGAAGATAGCTGGGTGAGATTTGACTGTGGGGTTTCCTCTCTCTGACATTCCAGCTATTTCCTGATATCTGGCTCTGAATTTTATTTACTACAATCAGAATTTCTGCAACAAACATCTCCAATCTTTAATCAATGTTTCATTTGGTTCAAAGTAGTCTCTCCTTCTCAGATCCATAATTACTTTAATATTGCCAAAGTCAAGGAATATTTTCTGTGTTCTAATTTGCAGGCAAATGGATGGATTTGGAGAATATCCTCCTGAGTGAGGTATCACAAACCCAGAAAGATAAACAGGGGATGTACTCACTCATTAGTGGAATTTAAACAAAAAGCTAAGCATGTCCAAGCTGCAAAACACAAACACTGAACAGCTTGGGATCTGTAACACCCTGGACCAGCACCTTGGAGCCCTTTCCCTCCAGAGAAACACCTAACCCAGTCTTGATGTTGGGATGAGGAATCTGCCTAGAGTAGATGTTGAACTAAGCTACCTTGGGACCTTGGGACTTCCTGCCCTTGCTGGAGAGGAGATAAAGTGATGGGGAGAAGAGAGAGTGACTGAGACACACAGGAGGGGGTAGGGAGTCTGAACAAGGGGATACATGGATAAAAAATAAGACTTTATTCATAATAAAAAAGGAAAAAATGATAAAAAAGAATTGATTGGTTGGTTTTTCAGGAATTCTTCATTAGTTCCCTACCTTGCTCTATAGCCAGTTTATATAATTCATGTTATTAAAGACTCATCTTCATCTACCTTGTTATTAAATGATAAAATTTTCTAAGGTTTAACTCTTCTCCTACTTTTTCACATTCTATTTTTTTTTTTGCTACAAGTAAATATGTTCAATTATATAACACAGACCACAGACAAATCCATGGCATATATTTATCTTTTCACATATAATTCATTTTGAGATTCACTTGTCTCTATTTTTTCAATTTTTGTTTATGCAAATGTCTGTGTGCATATGTGTATGCCTCTAGAGACCAGAGAAGCCTGAAGATACTCTAGATCTGGAGTTACAGTTGTGTTCTGCATAATGTATGAGCTAGGAACTGAACTCACATTCTCTAGAAGAAAAGCAAGTGCTCTTAATGATAAAGTCATTTTTCCAGCTCTCGCCTGTTTTTATTCTATGTATTTCTATCTACTAACACTTTTCTCATTTTTTACCACCATATTTCATGCTATGACCATCTTTACTTTGAAATAGTATAGTTGTTTTAAAATTTATTCTTGTTTTGTATTTGTACTTCTCATTTTAATCCATCACACCAACAATTATGTTTTTAAAAAATATTATTTATTTATTTAATGAGGAGGGGAAAATAGGGAGAGAGGGAGGGAAAGAGAAAGAGCGAGGAGAGTGGGAGAAGAAAAAGAGAAAAACTATGGACACACATATCCACAATGGGTATATTAAGGTTGAAGGACAACTCTTGGGAGATGTCTTTCTTGATTGTTATCTGTGGAAAACAAGGATCAAACCAAGGTGCTCAGGCTTGTACATATGTGCCTCTACCACTGTGGCATCTTATTAGATAAAAATAATTTCATTTCATTCTTTTTGCCTATAATAAATTCCTCTTCATTAAAAAATAATATCCATATGCAAACCAAATAAAGAAATGTTGGTTGTAAATAAGTCATACATAAAATGATATATATATATATATATATACAGAACACTTCAGTTAAACAATAAATAATAAATCCAAATAAAACTAAAATCAAGAAGAAGACTAGATGTCTGTTTTTTCTTTGTCTATTCAATATAGTACTTGAAGTCTTAACTAGAGCAATAAAACAACCGAATGAGATCAAGGGAACAAATAGTAAAGAGTGAAGTCATCTATCCTTATTTGCACATTATATGATTTTATACATTATAGACTCCATCAGAAAATGTCTGCAGCTGCTAAACATCATAGAAAGTAGCAAAATAGCAGGATGAAATATTTACACACAAAATCGGTAGCCTTTATATATACAAATGACAAACATACTGAGAACAAATTAAGGAAACAGAAGCTTTCACAATAATCTCAAAAATATCTTGTATAATTCTAACTAAGCAAGTGAAAGATTCATATAATAAAAACCTTAAGAAGATATTGAAGAAAGAAATTGAAGAAGACACAAGAAAGTAGAAAACCTACTGTGTTTAATCCTACTGAATCAGTAGGATTAAAATTGTAAAACTGGCCACCCTAGCAAAAGTAATCTTCAGATTCAGTGCAATCCACATCAAAATTTCAACACAATTCCAGAGAGAAATAAAAATAAAAAACTAACAATCTTTAATTTCATATAGAAACACAAAATTCAGGACATCTAAAAATAATTTTATTTAATTATCATCTCAGATTTTAAATTTGTATTACAGATTTATTGTAATAAATTATTGTAGAATACTATTTTAATATGTTATTTTTGTTTATGTTGTACTTTTTAACTCTGTGAAATTGTGTTACTGTGCCTGTCTAAAATACCTGATGGTCTAATAAAGACGTGAACCATCAATAGAAAGACAGGAGAAAGAATAGCTGAGGCTAGCAGACAGAAGAAATATATAGGAGAGATCTAGGAAAGAAAAAGAGAAATATCCAGAGAACGAGGAGGACTCTAGGGGCCAGCCACTCAACTACGCAGCAAACAACAGAGTAAGAGTAAATGTCCCAAGGTAAAAGAGAGATGGGCTAAGTTAAGAAAAGCTGGCTAACAACAAGCCAAGCTAAGGCCGAACATTTAAAATTAGAATAAGTCTCCATGTGTGATTTATTTGGGAGCTGGTTGGTAGGCCCCTCAAAATAGTAAAACCAAACTACAAAGAATAGCATGGTAATTGTATAAACAAACGTGTTCATCAACGAGATAGACTTGAAGACCTAGACATAATTCTATACACCTACAGACACCTTACTTGTGACAAAGAAACTGAAAATACATACTAGAGAAAATAATTGGCATATTTAACAATGGTGCTGGTCAAACTGGATAGCATGCAGAAGAGTGGAAATAGATCCCTATCTATTACCCTATATGCAGCACAACTACAAATAGCCAAAGACTTCAACATAGGATGAGATACCCCAAGTCTCATATAAAAAAAAAAGTGAGAAATTACCTTTGATTCATTGGCATAGGAAGGATCTTCTGAACAAGACATCAATAGCACAAGCACTAAGTTCAACAATTAATGATACTTTATAGTGCTAAAACACCTCTGTATGACAAAGGACACCATCATTCTTGCAAAGTGGCAGCCTACAAAATGGAAAAGGATATTTCATTTTTTTCTTTATTTATTTTGTATTTATCAAAAAAACAGTAAAATGAATTTAAAATGCTGAAAAGTTAACAATAACTATAAAGAGGATAAAAATCATAAGCATGACTTATCAAGGGTGATAATGCAAATATGATTGCTACACATATATTTACTTTGTGTTCAGCTTTCCCTCTGAATTTTTTTTTCCATCCCTGTATATCTTTATTCAAGGTCCCTTCCCCCTCCCACCACATCAGGTCATTTTTCTTTTCCACAACTCCCTATCCCCTCCCTGGGCAGGGAGTAGACAGTCCTATGGTCCCACTGACCCAATAATGTTTGGATCAGTCTCCACTCCTGGCCAAATCCAGTTTTGTCCATCCTCCCTCAAGAGTGAGTCAGGTGTTCCTATAGTTGGAGTGGGGTCCGAAGGGTCAGTCCAGGGTGCTTCTGATCCCAAGCTGTTCAGTGGTTGTGGTTTGCAGCTTGGGTATGCGTGGCTTTTTTTTCTTGTTTGTTTGTTTAGAGACCACTAATGAGTGAGTAGATCCCCTGCTTATCTCTCTGAGATTGTGATACCTTGCTCAGGAGGATATTCTCCAAATCCATCCATTTGCCTGCAAATTTTAGGATATCATTTTTTCTTACTGCTGAGTAGTATTCCATTGTGTAGATGTACCACAGTTTGTTAATCCATTCTTCAGTTGAGGGACATCTAGGTTGTTTCCAGGTTCTTGCTATTACAAATAATGCTGCTATGAA